>JAPZDY010000017.1:8895861-8908627 GCA_029783645.1 Ctenochaetus hawaiiensis
CCTATATTTTTCTGTATGTGGCCCTCAGTGAAAAAAGTTTGGACACCCCTGGTCTAGGATTTTTCAAGTAATAGGCCTATACAAAATTAAATATAGGGAACTTGAGATACAAAATGTATATATATATATGTGTGTGTGTATGTATGTATAGATCAGGGAAAAATGCGATTTGATTGTATGCAGAATTATTGTTATCATATACAAGGTTAAGTAAACGTAAACATACTGTTTCTCCTGTTGGTCTTAATCCATTATCAGCCTTGTTTAATACACTTTTAATATTGTGAATCTGGATCAACCTTGTGCAGAGTTAGTGAATAGATGTTTGACATTGTTCCAATTAACAATTTTTTTAAACTGCTCTCCTTTTTTCCTTGTGTCCTCTTGGGATGTTGCCAGTTGTTACTTACTTCAGATTCTACCTCATTATCAGAGAACAGAAAATGAGTGAAATCATAGCATAGAATTATACAGTAGACTTCTTGTTGATAAGTCTGTACCTGCCTGGGAAGATAGCAAATGTTAATTGACAGGATAGCGAAGACTATAGTATGACCATCAGAACTGATCCCTTCTAGCTTTAATGGTAAGGAAAGATAAAACAAAATGAGGAAGGGAAAATTAGAGAATGTATACATTTATATTTAAGAGTTGTTCTGATACAAATGTGTGTGTATGTGCATGTGTACTTGTGTTACTCATATTAGGTAAACTTACCTTCAGGACAAGAAGATGATTCCCAAAAGATAGACATTACATTCTCAGGTGAAGACTTTGCTTTTGGTCAAGCTATAGGTTGGATTTAGATTAAGGTCCGGGCAAGCCCCATCGGGAATGAATGTGTGTTAATACAACATCCTCCTGAAGTGATGAAAACACATGTGTGTATTTGTGTTTGTGTGTGTGTGTGCATGTTTCATTAGCTGCCAGTTTCACAAGCAACCACCAAGACCATTCCCCTCCCTGTTACCATGGAAACTGGGCTCTTTCTTTTTTTCTCCCTTTGAATGATCCTTCTCATTTTCTTACGATTTTTCTTTTCTTTCTTTTATTGTTCAGCATATAATTTGCTCAATATGTATTGTTTCTAGTCCTTGATTAGCCCGCACCCTTTATTTGTGTGAGTCCATGTGTTTTTGGTGTATGCATCCAGATACCCGTGTGTTGAATGGAGGACTGTTCAATAGCACATACGCTGCCATACATACAGCATGATGACCACATCAACAGCCAATGGGACTATCGATAGCTGCTGGTGGGTTTCAACCAATGGGGGAAGCTCGCAGATGATGTGTGAGCAGAAGGGATGCAGCGCCATGGAAACTGCAGAGGGTGTCTTGAGAGAACAGCGCGCTCTAGTGGCACCAGATGTCTTTGTTTATTCCCAGCTGAATGGACAGGTTCGACTTTCTGCTTGAGGTAACTTTTATTGCCTTGTGGTATTTTTTTTCTTGTGTCCCATTGTCAAACTTTTGTTTGTGTTGTTTGTTTCTTGTCCCTGATGGCCACTACAAAAGAGCCTGGCTGATTTGTCCTCATTATTTAACAATATTTCTGTACACTGGAAGTTTGTTCAACCTGGGATATTAAGTAAGTATGATTTTTTGATTGAATCATAACCTCAAAACTCTTAATTTAACCATTCCAGTCAAACAATTTTGACAGTCTGTTTTGTTCAGCATATCTTTGAAGTGTTGCTGGTGGAAAAGTTAAATTTCTCCAATTGACTGAAAAGTTTTGACAGCTTTATAAAATAATACTGAATGAAGATTGCACATCCTATTCCGTGGACCATTGCTTACAATAAATTGAACATATGAAAAGGACATAGAAGATAAAAATGGATCAAGTAAAGCCATTGTTTTTTTAAAAGGAGGTTTTATTCCTGTTTGTATTTTCTATGTAAAAGCTACACTTTGATTTCTTTTTACTCATGTTGTTTAGGCATGTATTGCACTTCATTAGATGATATTCAAAATGGGGCTGTGGGGAGGTATGAGAGTCCTCTTACCACCTCCAGGGGGCATCACCAACACATCACAGGGCTAATCCTGTACACCTGTGAAATGCTCACCTGCGTCCTTGCACTTAACACCTGCAGCATGAGGAACTCTGCACCTGCAGAAAGATTACATGAAAGTAACTCGATTTAATCCCGACATTATTAAACACTAATCTGCTTTAACACAATCTTCTGGGGCCTTTGAGCAATTTGTTACCATTTGATAAGAGAAAAGGCTTGAAATTCACAATATAAACAAATAAATCCCAGTGAGTTAAGTTGAAAATCATTACACCCTAATCATCCGTGTCAGTCTCCTCTTTTAGCGTCAAATTTATGCAGACACTGAAGTGTCTCTCATTTTACTAAGGAACCTCCCTAAGGACCCATGGGAATTTGGGAATCACTTGAAATTGCATCCTCCTTTTTATATCATTTGTGAGAGAATTCATCATTTTAACCATACGACCGACGTTCAGTATGTGAGGAATATGCCATTACTGTCATGGGAGACAATTTACAGGCCGGTAAATTGCATGTTAAAGGATGGAGATAAGAAGGGGAAAGGCTGACGTAAGGCGATCGAGTTTTGATGGTCGACGCTTGCGCGGGATGCGCTGGATGCAACCTTTGGAAGAGATTAGGAAACTGCGCCTAAATCGGACCTCCAGCGCACGCCATCTTGGCTCGAGCAACGGTAAAATACAAAATTTGGGCCCACTCTCTCGGGCCATTTCGGCTCTAGTTGGACCAGTTTCCAGAACGATA
This sequence comes from Ctenochaetus hawaiiensis, assembly GCA_029783645.1. Lineage (NCBI taxonomy): Eukaryota > Metazoa > Chordata > Actinopteri > Acanthuriformes > Acanthuridae > Ctenochaetus > Ctenochaetus hawaiiensis. The sequence goes on from JAPZDY010000017.1 coordinate 8,898,632, forward strand.
GAGGGAGGAGCCTGGCATTTCTGGAAGTCGGAGGAACAGCCAGTTGAAGCCAGCCAGCATCTAAGCCAGCGTAGAAACTGGAGCAACGGTGTTAACAAGGGTCGGCCGTGTTGGAATACGGTATAATTTTAATATTCACGGGCATAGACGGTGTGTGCAACGGAATAGTCGTCGACATGCACGTCAAGGTGTTCCGTTTGGGCTCGGGAAGCTGAAGCATATTGCAGCCCGGTCACATTACGTTTTTCGGTAGGATAAGCCATCTGTGATACACTGGGTGTGCACAGCGCAGTAACGGCGCGAGCCAACCGGTTGTTCCATCGACAGCTAGCTCATATTAACCCAGCTAGCCAACCATTTTCGAGAGCCTTGTTAGCTTGCGGCGAAAGAAGCATCTTGGTCGGGCCGTGGACGCAGCTTAAGGACTCCAGTATCTGGCAGTGAATTACCCAACAGTAAGATTAAAACCCAAGGCATGCAAAGAGGGGTGTTTTTCTGCAAACGAGTGAGGAAGTCTCCACGCCTTGGGGTCTGGTCTACGGTTGCTATTTAGCTAGCACGCTAGCTAGCCAGACTAACGGGAGAGAAGCTTAAGTGAAGGTGGGGCCGAGGAGTGACAGCCTTGGACGCCAGCTAATGTGGCTAGCCGGCTAACTTGGACTCTTCTGTGGCCACTGGTTGTCCTGTCATTAACATTGGAGTGTTAAAATAGCCACGAATTAAGAGACTGGCACAATAGTGAGCTAACCACGCTTAGCAAGAAAATACGTAATCAGTTTCCCCTAGAACCCGTGTGGGTAGGATATCTTGAGGAGCATCCTCGTTTACCTATATGACCATGGCGGACGACGACGTGCTGTTTGAGGATGTCTACGAGCTGTGCGAGGTGATTGGCAAGTAAGTACTGCCATTGATCACGTCCATCGTTTCCTTGTGTTTGACTGTATTAAGTGTGTTGCACCGTATGCTCTCCTTTTGCCACACACAGTGCAGCTGCAAGGGCCATGTTTATTTTGACTGAATGCTGTTCTCATGTTTAGGTCTCTAGGTTTTTCAAGGGGAAAGTTCGCTGGGCGGGTGAGGTGAAGACTCTCCTCGAAGTGCAGTGTCAGTTAACTTTACATTAGGTTTATTAGTAAGCAAGCGATTTTGCAGACTGTGCTTGGCACAGCACATGCAGGACAGTGAATTGACGTGACTGAGTAGAATCGCGCATCAGACATCAATTTATGTGATTACAGTTTTTTATGGGCAGAGTAGTGCAGGTCGGGGTGTCCTTAAATCTTTTTTTTATATTGCAGAATTTTAGGTAACATACACCCAATATTTCACTGTTTGTCTACGCTTTTACCATTGAATGCAGCCGGTGAACACATTCATTCTCATTCTTAACCGACAGGCAGTCTGGGTTTGAAACACAGAGCGTGTGGAAGAATCATTTGGCTGCACATCTCAAATGTCTGCAGACAGAATTCTGCTCCTCCTAATCTCTGTGTTTGACAGTAACCATACCTGCACACCAGTTACAGGCAGACTTGCAAGCCAGTCAAACACTCATTAAAGGTGGTACAGGACAGCTTTTTGATGCAAGAATGAGGTGGTTTGGTATTCATGTGGACCAGGAGACTAGCGGAGGTAAGTTAAAACCTTGGGATGAATGCAGAGCTTCAGGATGCCATGAAGACTGAAAATTGCCCTGCATGTACGTTACATCTGTTTGGCCATAGATGATCCTCAACTCCTGCTGGAAGTGGGGCGGGAGGGCTGTCAGCCCATTGCAGTCCTGGACACACCAGTCAGTCCCCTCCCCCCTACAGGCTGCACTCACTGGAGGTCTGAGGGTCCATTAAGTTTGTTCTAGGAGAAAGAAGCACACTCTCTTCAGAGCCTCAGGCCCTGTCCCTTATCCTGAGACTTCCTGTTGCCTTGGTTACTAATTGATGGTTGGTCTAAGACCACTACCTTGGACATCAACTGATACAAGGAGCCACTGGCCCTGATTGGTGGCAGAAAATAGTACGCACCATTTGTAGGTTTATTTAATGTCATTTTGACAATATAAATTAATTAGAGTTGTAAATACAGTGAAGTGGAAGGATTTGTTTGAATCCATAGGCCATTGTAAATGATGGATGAAAAACTGTTTCCCCATTTTAATTTTCTTTGCTTCACCTCAGGCCTGTGTCAAACATTACTTTTTCGTTGCACAATAAATAAGGTGTGAAATAAATGCCAGACTCCATATAATGTCTTTTCTGGCAATTATCAGCCTGCGTGGCAGTACCTGTACAGCCTGCATGAAATATCCCATTAGTAGAGGAAAACACATTCAGGTCACCTTTATATCAAATGTTTTATTCTCCACCAGTTTTGTACTCCCTAAAGCTATTAGTAAGCACTGAGGAAGAAAGTATTTGCAAATTCTTCTTAAATGTCTTGAGTAGTTGTGCAGGGTTTGGTCAAACAGTCCATACAGGTCAGTAGAAGAGTAATGCATGAGCAAGCAATAGTGTGGAGTACATCTTGAGCTTCAGTAAAGAAGTGAGATGGCACATTTATGTCACAGAAAAGACCAGAAAATCCCTCTTATCCTGCCAGTTCTTTTGTGAAGCTGCAGTTGATGGATCAAGTGTGTTGAGTCCTGGTGTCTTGGGATGTGTTGCAGGAAGAAGGGGAGGATCATTTTTCCTCAGCCCCGGGGTGGGAGGGGAAAGGATGCAGAGGCAGATCAATGGAGACAAGTGGAGTTGGGAATGGGATGGCCCTGAGGCTAAGGATATAAATAATGCCAGCAGACATTGACTGCAGCACTCTGCCGTCTCCCACTTTGTTTTTAACCTCATGTTTTACTGTCAGCGCTACTGTAGGTAGTGGACAACATGGCAGACCGCTTCAACCCAAGGATGTTAATTAAAATCTGAAATGGAAATGCTTTATAGCCAAAGGGAACCACCATAAAATCCTCATTCCATATTATCTTTTGTGGTTAGGGGATATTCCTGCTCCTATTTTTTAGACCAACTTAGTTTTTTAACAGAAATAAAACATTTTTGGCACATAAGGGGATGGTCAGATTTATCTCCAAACAAAATGGATTTAAGGCAGAATGTTAATTTTGACTTTTCATTGGGTTAAATAGATCGGCAATACTGTTTCATGAAGTCTCCCTCTAGACTTTTATTACTTGTTCTGTTACTAAATGTTGAGGAAGTTTATTTGGTTGTCTTTCTCTGATTCTAAGACTTACTTGTTATTCTAGAAATATCCAGCAGTCATTAAAATTTTGTAGATTAATTTAAAAAAAGAAAAAAGTCCTGGAGCTGAGTTAAGTGTTTCATCAGCAGTGGCTGATCATGGCACACTAATTGAAAAAGACTATAATTGAGAGTGGGTGAAATGAAGAAATCTCTAAGTTTAATGTAATTTGTTTGTCCTTTACTTCCTGATAAATAATGTTAGAGTTGTCATAGTGATTATCTCACATTGTTGGATGAACTTACTTCTGAACTTTGACCTAAGCTTCTTTCAAACTTGCACATAAACCCAATTATCTTGCCCATCCCTCCTTCAGACCTCTATTGTTGCTCAGAAAAGTCTTCTATTATTGTCTCTGATCGGCTTGTGTTGGAAAGGAGCAGCCTGGCTGGTTGAGATTGAGAACAGTAGGGACACCGTTGTGGTTCAGTAATCATCTCCTCTAAAGTTGGATTATAAAGTGAGCCATGCTAAGGGTTATTTCTATTAAAAGACGCTTTGTAGTTTCATTTGGATTTTTTTTCTGTATATGTTATATCGTGGGCATTTGATCTTATTTTTTAAAAGGTGTAATTAGTCTATGTGATAGATGGATCTCTAAGTTTAGACCACGATTAAGGCACAGTGTGAATGCACACATAAAGTGCCAAGATGGCCCCATTGTCCACCAGGATCCTTTCCTTCTCCTCTTATTATTTTTGCTGGAAAAATTTGCTTTTGCTTTGCTGGCATCTCTGAAAGCTTAGCAAGGTTTCAGAACTGAGAGCCAAAGAACAAAAAGTCAGGAATATTTGAACTTAAAGTCAGTCGGACCCCTGATTCATCCGGACTTGTAGTTGCATGGCAACAGCAAGAGCTGCATATGTCTATGTAGCATTGCTATAAAGAGACAAGTGGGCTGTAGAGTTTACAACTCATGCATGTAAATGTTCATTCAACTCCCCTCTGATTATACTAGCCTCAGTTCGATGAAGGAAGATCAGACAGGTCAGGTGTCAGTTCGACTTTTGACTGGATACACTCCAGTGAAAGATGACACAAGCTATTGAACGGGCGCATGCAGTGCAGGCCCTGCGCATGTGCTCATTGTGCACAGTTTACATAGTAAATATGCAATGATGTGATGTGAACATAATGCACTAACCACAGGCCTGTTTTTGAGATTTCAGCCCTAGTTGAAGTGTTGGCTAGGCACTAAAGCAATTTAATCCATTTCTGTCTGTAATGATTCTGTTTGAATAGGACTTAGGTTGTTGAGAAGCACTATCGAAGTCACAGTGCTCTTTATTTCAGCCCTGGGGTGCTCATTAGAGCCAAGAATATTGGGATGTGCAACTCACTCTGAACCAATGAAGTGATCAGTCCTCTGGCTTACTCTGAGTTGGTTAATTAAATTGCTTGGAAGTTAAAATTTGCAATGCATTTAAATCTCAAACTTTCATTGATTGTTTTATGGTTTCAATGGTGTAATGAAAGTTTCTCTCCAAACAGAGGCAATCTTTAGCATACAAAACTTGTATTAAGTGCTTTTCTGCAGGAAGACTGTTGTTTTGCCTCTTCCGACTCTAACTGGGCCTTCTCTGTTTTTTTTTTGTTTGTTTTAATCAGCTAAATTAAATGAGACACAGTCACTAAGGAAATATTTAATGTTGCCCTGGCAAAGACCTCATCATCTTTAGTGATTTGTCAGATGTGTGTCAACATGTGACAGGGAGAGAATATCTTCTTTTCGTGACTTCTTTTGCAGGTGACAGTGTGAGAAGTACTGTTTATCAGTGGATTTTAGGGATGCAACTCGTGATTCTTTTTATTGATGCTATTTCCTTTTTTGATCAATCAGTTACTTCTTTTGACTGTAAAATGTCAGAAAATTTCCCAGAATCAAGCTGGTGTCTTCAGATTCCTCTTGTTGTCCCCAATGACAGTTCAAATCTCAGATCTATTCTATTTGCAGTAAAGAAAATCAGAGACAGCTGCAAATCTTAATATTAGAGAAGGTAGTGCTAGGAAAAGTTTAGCTTTTTTGTTCGCAAGTTCCTCAGAACCTTTTAAGGTCATTAAAAAGTTGTTGCTAATAAATTTTCAACTTATAGTTTAATAGAGTCAGAACTAATAGAGCTAATACATGTAACTAACCACAATTCATTGGGGTGATTCTGTCCTAAAAAGTGTGAGTGAATCCTGTCTTTGTAAACACATTTTGTGGATTTTCTGTAGTGGTTTAGCTATAGTTTGTGTTTGTGATTTTTTTGAATTTGCATATGAAGATGTCTTTTTAGTATTCTGTTCCGTCGTTTATGTAAATGGGTTTGGAGAGACTGTCGTTCAGCTGGAAATTCAAGGGTTGAAGCCCCCAGCTTGGCAACTATCCACTCAGCTGCTGCTGAAGTGTCTTGAAGCAAGACACTGACACCCCTGCTGGGATCAGTAAAGTATCACATCATTGAATGTGTCATCTCCCCATCTGTTTTATAGAGGGAGATGTCAAGAGAGAGTGTTTGTGTCACTAAAAAGTGGCATCGTCAGGTTGTTTTCAGGTTATCTTTGGCATGAACAGTAAAATATATTTACCGTGATATTTGTGCCAGGTTGTGGTGTTTTGTAGGCTGTTTATCTTTCCCTTCTTTTCTCTTTAAACCACACAGTGCTTCAGACTAAGTTTTTCCTATCATACCACTGGTGCTCTCCTTTCTGAAAATTTTAGAATCACCAGCACGAATTTTAGAGTTAAATAGGAGTTCTACTTAATTGATGTGCAACACAGCACATTTATATTTTTCCATCTTGAATGTATTACTGATAAATGCTTTTGCGATAAACAGACAGTTTCACAAAACAAGAGCTGTGTATTTTAAAGAAACTCATTTATCTTGCCTATTAAATAGAGCCTGCAGCAAGTCCTTAAACCAGATACCTTAAAACCCATTAAAAGTTTAAATCTTGCGTTAAAACTATACTGGTTCCCCTTTTCCTTCTGGGATACAGGCTGTGTGTGGAGTACACAATATATGTGGTGAGAAAGATGATTTGTTTTGGGATTTTTTAATGTTTTATTATGGCATAGATATCAGCCATGAGGCAGCTGCTTTTACAGCCACTGCACATTGTCACTCGTTTGCAGTTTATTCAAAAGGACATGTGATTTGGCTCTTGATTATATCATAAAAACCAGAACTTGCTCTTCAATCTGAAAGTTTAGTAAATTATCAATTTCATTATAATTATTTTTTAACAAGAGAAAGGTATAGATTTTATTGACTTTTTTTGTTTTTGGTTTTATAAACTAAACTAAAAGGGACAGAGTGAGCACTGACTCATATGAATGCGTCCAACGCAAGTTCAGTGCACATTGGTAGGTCAAGGCTATAAACATTTCATGTTTGAAATGGCCACATCCTTCCTGGGCTGCATTTTTATTACTTATTATAATCTACTTATGGGTGACTTGCATCTCTCGGCGCTGCCACCTCTATCTTTCTTCCTCTTCTTTGGGCAGATCACATATATACTGGTGAAACAAACAACTGTGCCAGGTATTGAGGAAGTGGATCCTTTGATCAACTGCAGTATTCTGTTTTGTTTTGTTATGGGCTTTTCCTTATTTCTATTGCTTTGGCAGCCCACCATGGCAAAACCTTACCAACTTGCTGCTTCTGATGTTTGACATGTTATACAATAATGATTTAAAAAGAAATGGGGGCATGTTTTCAAGATGCATTGGTCCTCAAAGTTACAAAATTAACTTGCACTGTCTCCAAAAATGGTTGCAGTCTCAGGCTCTACCATGCTGGTTCTATGATGTAGTACTAATTTGATTTGTTTTCTTTTACTAGAGCACTTTCATTTGTACTTTCCTCTCTATGTACACAGTATACCTCTTTAAGCTGCCCACACACACACAGCAGATCAATAGTTGTGAATGGACAGTGTAAAGTTGGATATTTCTTTCAGACTAGGCCGGACTCTACAGGATGGTTTAAACAAACCAGGATCTTCTGGCTTATGTAGAGGAAAGGATTTTCTTCTAAAGCTTTAGAACCTCCGGAGGGTATCTCTGCTCTGAATTTGTGTTTGCAACCAGAATACTAATTTCCCAGCTAATATTCAAAGGGTTGTTTGTCTAATTTGCATAAGGAAGCACTCTGGATTATTGTTGCTTGGATATTCACAGACTGCAGTTGAACAGCACTGAACTTTGTTGAACTTGTTAAATTAACAGCTTTGCACTTGAGCTTTGTTTGGGCAGCAGGGCAAACAGCGTTTCTTCTGAAGCCTTATGTTGCCATCTCTATAAATGTAATTTTCTTTTCCTTTCAGAGCACATGCCTCTGTGCAAAATCATGAATTGACAGTTGTCAGCTCTGTGTATCCAAAGGCATCAGCATGAACTCTAGCTATTTTTAAAACTTCTAAAATCATATCTCTAACATAAATGACAGATGTTAAACTTTTTCACACCTTAAATTATTCCAGATTATTTAACTTTCTACCAGCTTCATATTTTTTTTAACATATCACCTTTGATTTCACTGTGTCATTTGTCACAACAGTATTGCATGTTAATATTAAGGTATGCTGAGTGCATGTTTTTCAGAAAATGATGGTGTGGAGAAAATTACCGGTGCTTGTCACTGTATCCCCCTGATGATAATGTGCACAATGACAGACCAGATAAGGTACAATTTACTTGGCTCTGGAAACTGCACCAGTAGCTCTCCAACCTGTAAAAGTCATACAAATTGTGTTGCTGTATCTTGCAGCTGTACCACCCAGACCGGTCAGACTAACCCAGTGAATTGTTCCAGCTGCTCATTCCTTGCAACTGCTAAAGAGCAAAATGCTGCTTCAAGCAAAGATGGTTTCTCTCAGGAGAGCAGTATTGGTGATGTTGAGTCTGCAACTACAGATGTGTCCTGTCCCTGTTTGGCGAGAGGGAACCTGAGTGGAAATTTGGCTCACAGCTAGCATGGATGTTAAAATTGCGCCTAATATCCAGTCTTTGAGCAGAGAGTTGAAATGAGCCAAGGAGCAGTCTGTAAAGATTGCCACTTTGGGCTAATGTTTGATGACTGCCGCTGTCGGATGTGAGCCGTGTGTGGGTGTTTTGTATGAGCCCACTCAGCACAGCTGCGGTGATGTCAGTACAGCATGCGGCCTCTCCAGTCGTCCCCCCCACCCCCTTCTCTCTCTCTGTTTCTCTTTCTCTCTCTCGCTCTGACTTGCTCTCCTATAATGCCTCTATAATAGCTACTGTACATGGATGAATGATCATTTAATTTTTTTTATTCCAGATGATGAGATGAATTACATTCTAATTTATTAAATAAAATAGCAGCCCTAACCGCCTTCACGTGCAATACACATCTGTTGTAGAAACAAAACCTGCCTGTGAATTGATTGTCCATGCAGATCCCTTGAATTGACAGCCAAGTTACAAATGAGGTTCATGCATACAACCTGGCAAGTTCACCTAACCTCACCTCATTGCTCAATGGTGATAATGAGTTTTATTGACACACATTAGATCAGAGCCAAGATGGCCTCACCCTCACATTGTTGCCGTCATTTGTATTCCTGTGGTTACAGACTCTGACTTAACTTCCCCAAACCTTCACCAATTACAGATGTGAATCTATCATAAGGCAGGAATGGGGGTGTAAGAAGCTCCATCATGCGCTCAAGAAGCACCCCCATGCCTTTGAGACTTTAGTTTTAATATGAAACACAGCTGCTACAGCACATCAACCCAGGGAGGCAAAGGTCAGTGGGGTTGTGAGATAATCAGCAGGATTCCTGCAGACTCTGAAAGGAACAGCGTTGCGTTTTACGATCTTCTTGGTCCAGAGTGTGCACATGCTGCCTGCTTTTGTTTGTTTGGGTTAATCATTACAACAGATGTGAGAGACAAATGTGAGAGCGAATCAGCTGCAACTCCAATACTCCCAAGTCCCAACATGCACAAACGTTTGAGCTAGAGAGCTCTGACTGTTGTTTTGACACTAACATTGTCAGGCAAGTTCATTGCTAATTCAGTTAAACCAACGCGTTAATGGTCTCTGGTTTGCTTCAGCGAAATAAGTGTTATGTGTGTTTGTGTGTGTGTGCGCACTGTCTATTTGTAAGTATGTGTGTCTCCGGTAGCATTGGTTCCGCCTCTGAGGATTGTTGACTTGGGAGATGTGGAGACAGCTGTAACACGGCAGGGGTGTGTGTTTCGTGAGTTTGTGTGTTTGTGCATGTGCATGCATGTCTACTACTCTCAGTGGGCTAGGAGACAATAAATGTGCAAATGTCTCGGATTGCACTGTCTTTTTCTGCCACTTTGTCACTGATTTAATCCCACTTCTCATGCTTTAGCATAATGAGAGAATTATCATTTACATCTGTGAGACTAATGAAACAAAAGGTACTATGTTTTCCACATGGGCTTGACCTGTGTGTCCATGTGCCACTTTGTGTGGCTCGGACCATTTGCAAATAGTCCTGTAAGAATGTCCAGGGATGTATACAGCAAAGCAGTGTGTTCTTTAATAAGTAGACTTGCAATGATTAATGTCATTAGTATTCAACAGAAAATTAATCAAAGAACTGATCTAATTAGTAGTATAAGAATTTATATTGAGTGAAAAGCATGTTATGGTTAGGTAGGGCTGCACGATATGGGCTAAAACCAATATCTCGATATTTTTAGGCTATATCGCGATACACGATATATATCTCGATTTTTTGATTTCTCCTGTA
>JAPZDY010000017.1:8911917-8945114 GCA_029783645.1 Ctenochaetus hawaiiensis
GCAACAAATACGCTTAAAACATCGCAACTTACATCGCAATTTTTTAGAAAAGCTGCTGCGAATTCAGGCATTTTAGGCCACAACAATCATGAAAAACGCCCGCGAAATCCTGGAGGGACTGAATAATGCTGCCAGTACTGTATTATTTCAATTATGGATTAACCTGTTAATTAATTTAGTTTGAAGCATTGCTTAATCATCTATATGATGTTCAAAAATAATAAAAAATGCATGTCATGTTTCCAGAGCCTCCATTATGGTAGGTTTAAGCTGCTTTTGTGCGTTCTCTATGTAAAGATCTGTACAAAACCCAGAGAGATTTGATTGTTAATAACAAAAATGGAGAAGTGAGAAATTCTTATATTTAGCAGGAGTTCTTTTTGTTTGTTTGTGTTGGTTTTGGCACTTTTGCTTATTTAATGTTGTAGACAATTAATCAGCAATTAAGATTTATGCTGATAAGTTTTCTGTCAACTGACTAGTTGTTATTGACTTGGTGTTTTTAGCTCCACACATACTCAGTTTTTACAGTCATCAGAGTTAGCAGTTGTCACCAGTATGATAGTGGTTATATTGTGGTTTATCGAACAAATGAAAACAATAATCATTAAACATTATTCTGCAACCATAATTACCATCTATATCCAGCATTTTTATTTAGTTATGTGTTTCCCACAGCTATTACAATATGGCATATTGTAAAAACAGGAATAAAACTAACTTTGAATAAATACTATATGACTATTCATGTGCATCTGAAGCAAATCAGAAAGAGTGAAACGCAGTAAAAATTCACTGAGATTTCAGGAAAATTCTCACACAAAGCTGTATCCATTAAGGGCTAGTTTGTGCAGTCTGAAAAATACCTTGGGACAATTATCAGCTCAAAACTAAACTTTGAGGCAAACTGTGAACCGTGTGTAAAAGGGGGACCAGTGTTTGTTTTGTTTGAGGGAGCTGTCTTATTTGCACATAAACAAAACCATGATGACATTATTCTGTCATGCTTATATTGAATCTGTTTTATCCTTGTCTTTGGTGTCATGATTTGAAACCTATCCTTGAAGAATAAACTCTCTGAACCAAATTGTTAAGGGACCCAGAAGGCTAATCGATGAGTCACAGCTTAACCAGCGGATAACTAGCTCCATCTTAAATGACATCTCCCACCCTTTGCACAGTCAGTTCCAGCCTCTTCCCTCCAGATGGAAGTTAACAGTCCCAGGATGTAGAACAAAGTGCTATGAAGTAGCTTTGTTCCAGTAGCCATCACTCTGATGAATAAGGCATAGTATGTATAATAATAACTATATTCTTTTTGGTCTTATTAGTGGTGAAATATTTTGGTGTTTGCTACTGGCTTTTATAGTCATCTTTCTTTTAAATCCTTACTCTGAGCCCTGAGCACCTTATCTGTTTATCTATTTATCCCTTGGGGCACTTTACTGTGTTTGGTTGTCTGTGACGTTAACATGCCAATGTATGCCTGTCTTACCTTTACTGGAAACCAAGTCTACTTATCTGTACAGGGCTAGAAGAAAGTAAATCCTAGACACCCTAATTTCTGACATTTCAAAAAAGTCACAAGAGGAGAAATAAGCAAGGGGCCACTCAGAGTGTCAAATCGGAGAACTGGAGTGCTGCCAGATTTAGAAAATGGCTTCCTGAGACCACATACCTTAGCTTATTAAGAACGAATCTGCGTCAGCATAAATGTGAGTGAAAAGGAAAAGGAGACAGAACTGCTACAAGCCACGAAACAAACATCCACAGTTATGCAAGAATATATCTGTGAGTGAGCATGAGAGGGAGTTGGACGGACAAATGACTAATGATGTAATTAAGAGTTTGGGAGTATTGAACAAAAGCAGAATGAGCAAGTGTCTGGAATTGTAGAATTTAATCATGATGAATATAGACAGTGAACCGGTGTGCACCCTCAGTCGGCATTAAAGCTTTATGGGTATTGAATTTCAGAGACAAATGGAATACAGCAATTTGCAGTATTACTAGTTGGATGGTGTATTGTAAGTACAGGTAATGAACTTATTAGAAATGTAATGAATCAGTACGCCAGACAAACATTTTTAACTTGTCAGTGTGATTTCAGAAAGGCCTGCATGTAAGAACTGGTTTAGTGTAGGCCTGGTGATTGGCATTGCTCTTCGACTGTTTCAGGCCTCTCTGGCTCCCTCCCTCAGTCTGAGTGGTTTCCTCGTTACTGTGTGGACACTGGGCATCATTGTTAAATAAAAGAATAGATACTCGATGGGACGGCTGAGGACGAGATTAAAGAGGAGAGGAGAGAAATAATGAAAGCAAAGGAACAGTAGAATGGGGACTCTGTAGTGGGGACACAGCGTCATTTCTCTCTGTTGCATAATGATACTGGTCTGTCACGACACAATGAGCACATACACACACACCCACACACAAAGATCAGTAGACTTGCAGATGGGGAGTGGAGTGTGTAAAGGAGGGTTTTATGGAGTGAGGAGCTCAACAACACCACATTATGTCTGTCAGCCTTCCTCAGCAGGCTGTGTCTGTGTCTTACCACTTGTTTTGCCAGTTGTTGGTCATTCTGCTCAATATTGTGCATTTCCTCTTCTTTAAATAGAATGGTTTACTCCTCTTAGCTGTGTTTTTCCATCAGTATCGTCTTTATTAATAAGAAGACAAAAGCAAGGAATGACAGTCATGTTGTAAATTTAACTACAGTGTAAATCTGGATGTGATTATAATTAGAAGTGGTGATGTTGATAAGTGCCAGGGTCAGATGTGCATTTTAATGTGCAAATTTCAGTGATATTCACATCTGGGTGAAAAAAAATCACCCAGTTTGCTTCATATATAAATAATGGAATCCCTGTGTCTGTAAATAAAATACTCCAGAACTCCCTCTGGTGGCGAAGCTAAAGTGTGACAGGTCTGTTGATGTGTGAAAGGAGGAGCGTAGAGTGCTGGGCATGTCCCTCTTTGCTTTTCATCTCCTTAACCCTTCACTAACGGATGTGAATGATTCACCAAAGCACCAGCCAGGCACAAATGAGTATCTCAGTAGAGTTGCAGCCTTTTTCCTTTTTTTTCCCCCACAAAAGGTCATCTGATGTTTTTTTGTTTTTTTTGGGGGGTTTTTTTCTGAAATGATGCTTCATTTTATGCTTTCTTGGTGCATTTTCCTCGTAGTACTTCCTGCCTTTTAATAAACATGTGATGAAAAATACAGATAAAAATTTAGATTCAGTCTGAATAAGGCAAAGCCCCCAAAACTAATTCTGCTTAGACTGTTTTTGTTATGGGTATGGTTCTTTATTTATTTCTCTAACACTGTTTGCACTAAGACATCAACTTCCTTAAATCTTTTGAGCTTTAAGTATTTAAAAACCTCTCTAGTTCTGTTATTCTGTATAAACTATTTGGAGAAAATTGCATAAAGCCGCTAGTTCCTCATTGCTGACATTTAATACCTTATATGTCAAAAAAAGAAAGTTGTTTGAAAATGAGAAATATCCCTACAAAGGTGATTCAAAGCTAAACACCGAAACTACTGATGTAACTAATTTCATAAAGTCCCCGAAAGAGCTAGTAGACGATACTTACAATAAAATATTTGATAGAATGAAAACTGAGATTAAAAGTATAAGGAGTTAAATCATTCAATATGCAATTGATAAAATTGATTTATGGTATTAAAGTTTTTTTAGCCACCTGGCACTTGATAAAGAGTGGCTGAGCAAAGTGGACTCCTGCTGTTGTTGTTAAAAACATTTATTCATGGACTGTCAGTTTCTTAACCGTATTAAATGTGTTTATTCAGTTTAGTTTGTATGTGCTTCCTAATTGAAGATAAAGATTACTGTAAAAATGACATGGCTACATGTTGAACATTCATTTAAATGATGGTCAATGTTATACTAAAACTAAACAGTTTTTTTAACACTAGCCATGGAAAGATGGGAAACAGTCTGTAGCCAAACCATAATTACAGTGGATTACTAATGGTTGCATGTGAACTTTATCTCATTATACCCCCTGTCTAATTTTCAAATGTCAGATCTGAAACGAGAGGCCAGTATCTGTCACATGCTGAAACACCCCCACATCGTGGAGCTGCTGGAGACCTATAGCTCTGATGGCATGCTCTACATGGTCTTTGAGTTGTAAGTACACTGTCTGCTGCACTGAATTTTACACCATTTTAGGGTTTTATGTCTGTATTTTTAACTTGTTCCTAACTGGGCCAGGAAGCACCTGTCTTTTTCATCACCACAGCTGCTAATCAATCACACATACATAGATTTTTTTTTCAATAATAGATAAAAATATACAGAAGTCTGCTGCTTACTTACTGATTTGGCTGAATAGTTGACAAATCAAACAGGCACTGACTAAATTTAGCTTCAGCATGCAGATGGCTGCTGAAATTTTCACACATTTATTGCCAGCATTACCAGCCCCCCGCCTTTTAGTTGTTACAGACTTTTTTTGTGTGTAGAGAAACAAAGTACAGTACAGTAAACAAAGTGTGAAGAGAAGGGCGGTGAGGCTCAGACATTAGAGTCAGTTTGGTTTAAGTGGTCAACATCTGAAGATGTATATGCGGCTGAAATACTCAAATGTAAATGATATGTTTGCATATGTTTTCATGGTGAGGAATGATGAAAGGATTAGTGTTCATTAAATTAAAAAAAAGAAGAAGAATTGAAAATATATTTATTTTTTATTGCCCTATAATCCCCTATATTTTAGGTTTTGAGTCTGTATCCCTTATCTTTCTGAAAGCTTCTTGTTGTGGTTGATAAGTGCTGCAATGAAAATATAGTGCGTCTTTGTTTATGCAGACAACAGCAGGTCTTGAAATTGCGCCCTAACGGACGAATGTGCATTTGTGCACTCTGTTTCAAACACTATTTTGAGAGTCGTTACCTCATATGTGCTCTTCTTGATCTTTTTTTCTAATTCTCAGTATGGATGGAGCAGATCTTTGTTTTGAAATTGTGAAGAGAGCTGATGCTGGGTTTGTCTACAGTGAAGCAGTGGCCAGGTAGGACACATTTTTAGAAACTGTGGGTAAAACATTTTAAATACCAATAAAGCTCAAAAATGTCCAAAAAAATACTGGATAGCCTAAATAATTGTTCCTTGTCTGTTTTCTGTACATCAAGCCACTACATGAGGCAGATTTTGGAGGCTCTTCGGTACTGCCACGACAATAATGTGATTCATCGCGATGTAAAGGTGAGATCTCTTTTATGTTTTCAAGTTTAAACCACTGAAGCCACCAAAAATATCACTTACCTGATACCAGTTAAATGAAATGCCGAACTTGTTCACAAGAAGCGTAATTGATGTGCTTTATACCACAGCTTCTCATTTGACTGTTTCAACTGGGTAAAGGTTACTAGAAATGAAGCTGTGGAGAGACAAATGTCAAAGGCATCACATATTTACTGGGAAACACTAACACTGACATCTGCTCTTTGCACTGGCTTCTCGTTATTATGCGGCTTTTAGAACAAGCATATTTACAGTCCAAAGACCTGGAAGCCTCTTCTGGTGTTCAAACCAGTAGGTCATCCTGGATTGCATCACGTCACATGATAGGCCAGTCCTTTAAGAGTTCTTATAGTCAGATTAACATCAACCAGTGAATCCAACAGGATTAGCCATCTAACACAGGCAACAAACACCACTAGACCAGATGGAGCAATCCTGAACCAGGCCGTTGATCCCCACACCAGCCTTCCTATAACATAGTCCCCAAGGGGATGAACACGGCCTTGTTTTCAGTGTAAATCTTATTGCTATGTCCTTGTAGGTCAAGCCTGGGTGAAATGGTAGTTGCATATTACTGCTGTTGTCTGTTTTAACTGATTTGTAGCTCCAGGTGGATGGCTTTTTATACAATCTGTGCAAATGTAAAAGAGTCCAATTTTCTCTACAGCTAAAAATGACAGAAATAATATATTTTTTACATCTCTGTTTTTGACCGTATATGCATATATTCTTCCAAGTAGAGCAGATCATAATGGTATTTTTTTTTTAACAAAAGAGAGAAATGTGTTTGCTTCCAACATTTTTAATCAGACATACTCAATCGATTATTACCAATATTCACATTTACTTCTTTCAGTAACATTTTAACACTCTTTCTTGGGAAATTCATGACATATACTCTTAGAAAAAAAGCACTCTGTAATCACTGGAGTGCATCCTCTCAGACATTACAGTATTATCAGTCTTTCACTAAGGCAATAAACCAGAACTGAAACAACGATCTCTACGGATGATCAGTACAGATGTTCTGAAGTCACTGAGAGTAACTAAGTAGTAAAAAAACAAAAAAAAGTCTTTTTTTTTTTTAATTATGGAAGAAGTTATGTATTGGAACGCTTTGATCAGTTTTACAAGTGATAATCCAACCAGTCCAGCCTAAAAAAATAACAGACGTTCATTAATCCAGAGTTCAGGCTTACATCATTTGTGATCACTTTTTGCCAGTAGGTTGAAGCGTAGTGAGTCCTGTGCGGTGGAGGGTTAAGTTCATGGCACAGATACTTGTTCTCGGGGTGGCTGAAGGGGTGTTGGGTAAAACCGCAGGCACAGATGGTCGTCTGAACTCCATTGTCGAGCTGTTAGACGTTGCATCGTTGAGGAAGTGAAGCCGGTTTGCAAGTCGGTGTCCAAGTGCTTGTAAAGCTGTTTTGCGCACCGAGCCAGATAACAGAAAGTACATGACAGGATCCAAACAGCTATTGAAGGCAGAAAGCAACAGCATCACCTCATTGGTACGGTCCACCAGTTGCAAGTAATCACATGATGCTCCGCTCAGCTGGGTGAAGATGTAGACAGGGCGGAAGGCGTGGTAGGGTCCAAAGCAGACGGTAAACAGGAAGAGAACAAAAAAGGACTTCTTGGCGGTTCGTTCATATTTCTGTGCATTGGGAAGGTCTGGCTTGTCCTGTGACACCCTCAGCAATAGTGACGCAATCTTCACATAGGACACCACCATCATGATGAAGACGAGCCAGAACAATACTACCAGCACAGCGTTGAAGTAGGCTTTCCCTTTGGCTCTGCTGCTACGCAGCCTGTACTGGAAGCATTTGTCACTGTCTTCTTTGTCCTCTGCTCCGGCAATCATGGGCACCAGCCCCAACAATGACACACACCACAGAGTCCCACACGCCACCGTGCTCCACGGCCAGCTGTGCCCCCACAGCGTCACTCTCAAGCATTTCCGTGCTTTCCCTTTCCCCTTTAACCTCAAGTATCTGTCCAGGCTGATGAGTCCCAGTAATGTAATACTAATGTACATGTTCATGTAGAACAGATTCCCCACCAGCTTACAGGCCACAGATCCCAGCGCCCACTTGTTTCCTTGAGCATGGTAGAGAACCCTGAAGGGCAGACACGCGAGGAGGACCAGATCTGCCACAGCACAGTTTATGAGGAACATCCGAACAGAGTTGCGCTTTGAATGTAGGAAAAGGAAGACCCACAGTGCAAAGAGGTTACCCACAAGCCCAAAGAGGAAGAACAGAGAGTATAGGATTGCCAGTGGCAGTCGGAGGATTTGGTCATCAAACGAGCATGTCTGGTTTGAGTTGACCACTGAAGAGATGGAGAGAGGGGAAGAAGTGGTGGCAGAGAAGGATAACATCGAAACAGGGAGGGATGAATTAGAAATAGAAAGAGAGGAGCCAGGTGAAGCAGCGGCTGAAAGAGTGAAGGTGAAAGAGGCAGAGTTGGTGGTCATTTTGTCAGAGTGTTGTTAATCATCAGGCTCTGAAAAAGAAGAATAAATATAAAATCAGTTCATTGTCTCCAATAAAAATGTACAAAAACAAGTAGATTTTAAAACAGCAAAAATGTGAGTATCCTTACTATGAAGCTGCAGTTAACTTATTTAATGAGTCACTGACAGGTGAGTAATATGTGGTTCTTAGTTTTAAAGGTCACTCTTATAACACTGAAATGTGAAATTTTAAATTGCTCTAATTTAAGTAATGCAAAGAGAAGGGTAAAGCACCTTGCAAAAGTTCAAGAGTGAAACAACAGTTCCATTTTTGTAGCTCAGATTTGTATTTTTACTTGTGAGAGCTGAAGTCATGACTAATAAAACACATAAATGCCAGTCCCACTGTGTGAGAGTAAAGCAATGCGTAAGTGCAGATGCGCTTGCAGACACACATGCTCGAACACGGGGCCTCATGTAAAGTCACTCTCTGACTGCTACACACAGATGTTTGGATTAAGGCTGAGCACTTACCATCAATATTTCTTCTGTAGGATAAACAGCACGGCTGTGGTTGAAATGATTGAGAATGTGCAGAGAGGTGCGAGAACACAGCAGTCCAGTGTATTTATTTCCTCCATTAATCTGTTGGTCATTTAAAAACTCAGGTTACAGATGTGATAAAATATTATACCACTACAGTCCTTATCTTTAACACTTCATTTGCTTTACCTATCTCTTGCGTCTGTGAATGAGTCATGAATCCTACGGACACCTCTTCCCTCACATCCTTTTGAGTGTTTCTACTCCTTCTCGTCCTTCTCACAGCTCTCTGTTCTCAGCTCGCCTGTAGTCTTTTTCTGTATCGGTCCTTGTCCTCTTATTATTTTTCATACTCTCGCCGCTTTCTCTTGTGCTCACAGATGTGACTGTTTCATCTGCCGGTTTTCTTGTTTCTGGCTCTTGCTTTCTCTCTCTGTCTCTCTGTGATCTTGCACCGCCTCAATCAACAACCACGCCCCCCAATTCCCTGGTGAGAGAAGTGCAAAAATATGCTAAAGGAAGTGAGCCCACCACTGCCACTCAGACCTGCAGTCATCCTGTTTCTGAGTTTCATCTGCTATGTGGCTTTACTCAGTACTAGCCTGGGCTATCTTGTTCAGAAAAACTACTAAAATTTGCAGGAATACTACATTTAAATACAATTTATTCCTCTAGGGAGGTTATGGTATTTTTCATATTGCATGCACAGATCAGTGGCATTAATATTGCCTGGAGTGCATACAGCATATGTGAATTTTATTTACCTTTATTCCTCATCCCAACTTACACAATGCAGGGTAATTTTAGGAGGGGGGGGGACACTTTGGTAACAGTGCTTTGTTAAAATTGTGGTTATAGTTGCTAGAGATGTCTTGTAATTGTGAAACCAATGTTCACCAGCCAGAAACTGAACATGTGGGGTTTTGCACTTTTGCTCAGAAGCAATGCAATGCTTTGCACAGTCACTATAGAAAGCATCAAAATATTTCTCTTTTGATAGTGCAAAGAATTAAGATATGATTACATTTGTTAGTTCGTAGATTACTTGCAGTTCCTCTCACAGTTTAATGTGTGAATAAAATCCGAGGTTTACTCGGCTCTTCCTCATTTAAACTGTTTAAATGTCTCTTTTCTTTTTCTGTAGCCTCACTGTGTGCTGTTGGCCTCAAAGGAGAATTCTGCACCGGTCAAGTTAGGAGGGTTTGGAGTGGCAATACAGCTGGGAGAGTCTGGTTTAGTAGCTGGAGGTACAGCGAGCTTTCTCTTCTCTTCCTCAAACCGCTAAGAAAACTCACATGCTTGCCTTTCACTCTGTACACACACATTCTGAAAGAAGTAGATAATTAATTTAATAATTGAAGATAAATTGATTAAATTTTTCTTCGTCTTATTAATGAAATATAAGCTCATTTTATTTAATTTTCAATTGTATGAGAAAATATGAACTTCGGCTTTTATTGGCCGTGGACTCACTATGAAACGTTTTTAGAGAAGACTCGTGGCTGTGGTAACAAGATGTGCAATATCTTGGGCGTGCAAAAATACATATGTAAGGTTTTCTTTCACTAGCCCGACACGTTCCCACGGTCTAAAGACGTGTGTAAGTTATATAAGGATCCTGTTATATGTTGGCCTTTGGATGTACAAGAAGGACAAGCTGGTTCAGACTGATTTAATACAGTAAATGATGAAGTTTTTATATATTTGTTTTTTTCATATTCCACAAATGTAAACTTTGATCAAATCAAATTTCATTTGATAGTTTAAAATCATTTTTATTAGGCAAAATTGGCAGAGTTACTGATTCCAGCTTCTTAAATGTAAAGATTTTTATACTTTTCTCTATTTTTCATAATATTAAGTTGCATATATTTTCACTATTTTCTGACAGTTTGGACTGAATTGATGAATTAATCCCCAAATCTCTTAGTGAAAGCTCTACATAATTGTGCACCCAGTATATCTACATTTTTTTTTTGCACCTTTATATTGCCAGCTGTGTCTTTAGATTTCCACCATGCTTTCATTTCTCAACACTAATAACTCCTAGTGGCTTATCACTCTTACAATTACCCCTCCGCATACTATCCTTAGGTCGAGTCGGTACTCCTCACTTCATGGCCCCAGAAGTTGTCAAGAGAGAGCCATACGGCAAACCGGTTGATGTGTGGGGATGCGGAGTCATCCTCTTCATCCTCCTGTCTGGCTGTCTTCCTTTCTATGGCACCAAGGAGCGTTTGTTTGAGGCTATCATCAAGGGAAAATATAAGGTAGGAACTGATCTACCGGAAGACCATCATTGTCAGTCAGTGTAAATGCTGAATTGGTTCATCACTGCACCAGAGCTGGTTCCTGCTGCAACGTGCATCAGTGTTTGGCTCATGGATCACAGAGAACTGGGCTAAACTGTGTGTGTGTGTGTTTGAGGCGCATCACTATGTTATCATATATGTTATCATCCATTTGAAGTCTCTCTCTGATTTAATAATATTTTGTTAAACACTGTTTTTCCACATAAAAAGCAAAGAAAAACACTGAAAAGGAGCTCAAAGTGCATTTACTTTGTCTTCCTTATTGAAAAAATTCCAAAAGCAAAAAAATCAAATCACGGTCCTCGTGCTCTGCCCACCTCAACTGGTTGTGTTCGGTTGACTGGAGGAAGAGCAGTGTCTGTTAAGATGTCAGGCTATTGGAAACATTGAAAAGATTGACTACAGATGAGTAGTATATTGTGCACTAATATTAGCGACAAGCTGACGTATCTGAATGGTTGGTGTAGTAGCATCTGCTATTTTTAGTTTGCTAGTTTGTTAGCTAGTAACAACGTTTGCGGTTGTACTAAAGCAAACAGTCACTCCGTACAAACACACCAGCTCTGCGCTGAAGGCTTTTGTTTTTTTTGCCTATAATCCGCTTTTGAACTTCTGACACACCCAATTCTAGCATGTTATGTTTACGTTCGAATTCAGGAGTATAGGGAAGTACACAAACATTTCCTCTTTTGAGTAGAGAAATAAAACACGTAAAACACCTCTCTTTTGACAAACTTTGTACTGATGCAACTCAGTATAGTCAAGTTCTAACATTTAGGGGTCATACACAAGAAAAACAATGTTTTTTTTGGAGTGGGACTTTTTATTGAAGATTCGTCCTGTAAAGGCTGCATATAAAGCTGAATGGGTCCAGTTAGCATCTCTCACTCTTTATCTATCTCAAAGATCTACACATTAGTGATAGATCTTTTGTGGCCAAAGGATTATGTACAAGGAATCTTTAAGTCGTTCCCTTTCTGCTAGTCTTTTATGGTGTGTGCATTTTGAAGGGTTGGCTATAACATACTTTTCGCAAACAGCAATGAGAAGTGATGAAAAAGTGACTGTCAGCAGAAGATATTGAGATAAGCTGCAAAATTTTCTGTTCACAACTGAGAGTATGGATTTCCTGCTTGAGGCGCTAATCTGTGACAGATGCAGTCACGGCAAGCAGCTTGATGGACGACATCACAGTGTCGCCCATCAAGCTGGTGCTAAATTATCAGTTTGAATCTGGGTGTGTTGACAAATTTTAAAAATAAATGCGCTACCAGCACTGCAACATGGTTTTACAGTGATCTTATTGACTGAGATATTGCCAACGTTCTGCATGTTTCTGAAAGCGTTTCTGTTTTAATCTAATCTTTGTGCTTGTGTGTGTGTGTGTGTGTGTGTTTGTGTGTGTCCAGATGAACCCTCGTCAGTGGACCCACATCTCCGAGAGTGCCAAGGACCTGGTTAGACGCATGCTGATGCTGGACCCTGCTGAGAGAATCACTGTCTATGAGGCCCTCAACCACCCCTGGCTGAAGGCAAAGCATCTCACTCACTCACTCACTCACACTCACATTGTGCACACACACATACACACTCCAACTGTTAGTAGTAAGTTAAATACAAGTTGGGAGCTCTCATGTTAGATATTGCCAACTTTAGCAGGCTATTATCTTTGAACCTTACACCTTTTCGATCTAGTGTAACACTTAAAAACCCAAACATTTTTGTGTGATGTGAATATTTTGCATAATGTGAGCTATAAAGCAAGCTTTTGAAACCTAAAGTCACCTTTTAACCACTTGCCTTGCTGATGCTGACTAAAAAACACTTCCTTCTGCTTTGAACCGCAACGCTTCTTTCACATCCGCCCTTTGACTGCTTTTTTGTGTGTGTGAGTGTGTGTGTATGTGGGTGTTGGTGTATGCCTTTGCGTGAGCCTTTGTGTGTGCATTTGGAAGAACAAACTGTCCCACTATTGTATTTGTGGTTTTTACTTGTGCTTATTTTGATGTTTGTGTTTGTGTGCTTTGGTGTGATTGCAGGAGAGGGACAGGTACGCCTATAAGATCCACCTGCCTGAAACAGTGGAGCAGCTGAGGAAGTTTAATGCCAGGAGGAAGCTCAAGGTCAGCACTGTGTTATGCTAAAGTAAAAATTTCGACCTGGTTTACATCTGAGATGAAAGGAAGTCACACCTCCTCCACAGTGTGCAGCTTGTAGCAACATAAATTAGATCTGGTCAGATTTTTTTTTTTTTTTTTAACTTTACTCTGAAGGCCTCATGCACAAGGCTTGTATGTGCACCACAAAGCACTTGACTCTGTTGAGGTGAGGGTGTAATCAATGTGTTATCGATCCTCTGTATCCCAGGGTGCAGTGCTGGCTGCTGTTTCCAGCCACAAGTTTAATTCCTACTATGGTGACCCCCCAGAGGAGCTTCATGACTTCTCAGATGACCCCACCTCCTCAGGTAACTCACATAACAGAACGCTGTCCTGGTTTAGGTAGGTTTGGTTCTTTCAATATGAACTTAAAACAGAGAGAATTAGTTAGTAGTGTACATAGGTGGAATAAATACACCAAATTGTTTAAAAGATATAACCAGAGCTCATGAAAACACTGTCATCTCAATTTAAATATAACAGTACAGTAATATAGCAGTGATTGTTCAAATTGATATTGACTTAAAAACCCAGGTTTCTGTGTGTCATTTGAGGTCAAGGATGAAACATAGCAACATACATCTGCACTAAAGAATGCGTTCACTTTTTAGCACAGTTCCTATTCTTGTGGTTTCTATTCTTGCGTCTCTATGCGATATCCAGCTGTCTGTGTAGACCTTCATCTGTATGGATGAAGACAGATGTTGCTCAATAGCCTCACTTCCCTGTCTCAGGCACGGACTTTCACTTCCTTTGATAAATAAGAGGACCCTAATGCCGTATCAGTCAATAGTTACCAGAATACTGATACAAGTGTCATTATCAGCAGAAAATAAGCTGCATGTCAGTAATTAGATGAACATAATCACTCAATCAATCTGTGTAATGTACTAAGCTCCTCACATTTTCTGCACGCGGTGATATGTGGTTGCTGCAGCCGAATAACCTTTCAACACCGCATTTGTGTTTTTCTGCTGTGGCCAGCAGTCTGTTACAGTCATGCGTCCTGGTGACTGGCAAGGAAACTGGGTAAAAAAAGGAAAGGGTCATTTGATCACTCTGTAGCACGTGAGCAGGCGTTGGTGCCACTAAACAAGAAAGCTCTCTGTGCAGTTTAACAGGTTATCTGAGAGATGTAGGCATTGGTATTTAATGCACTTTTTAGAGTTATTAATGCATTTTCAAGGTCCATTTTGTTAGATTTGTGTGCAAGTTGTTGAGCTTTGTCGTTGATTTAAAGAAACTAAAGCTTCTTATACATATGTGATTGATGTTCTTAGCAGACTAATGTTAGAAAGGTATCCAAACTAAATTAACTCTAAGCCCGTAAGACAGCATTATATAACAGTTACAGTTCCTTTTTGAGAAAGCGACCAACCAGAGTTGCGCAAATTGCACTATTGTTTTTGCCATGGCAGAAATTGCTCCATGATACTTAAAAGCAACTTCTTTAATTTCAGCCATTTTTTTCATTAAAAGATTATACAAAGGGGGTTACTGTGTTTACTTGTGCATCTGCCATAGACTTCAATAGAACTCCAGCAACTTATGGCACCAAGCAGGGCATTAGATCATTGGCACCATGGCATAATGACCCTTCTTTCTTTAATAGTTTCCCTGGTGACTGGAGGTTGACAGTAGCAAAAAAATGAACTGGCATAGACTTGTGTTGTATAGATGCTTGCAGCAGCTTGGTAGATTATTCCTGCTTTCCTGCTGTTGCTGTTTCTCTCTCTGTGGTGTTTCTCCTCTGTCTCCCTTTATTCCTTACCTGCCCTGATGCTTCCTCACACTGCCTGCTCTCTGACTCTTCGTCTGCCTTTTCTCCTCTCATTGTGAGGTGTAAAACTCTATAACCATAGCTGCTGTAAACCTCCTCTAATCTCTTTGGTGTTGTTTTTCTTCTGCTGTGCTGTCTCTAGGACTGCTAGCTGCTGAAAGTACGTATCCCCCTCCCCACCCATAGAATCCTGATGTGTGATATCATCATGACATCATCATCATGTGCATTTTTTTTTCTTTGCATTAATGTGGGTCCTAACCCTCCAAAACTGCTTCCTCTGCCCCCCTTCTGCCTTTCTGTCTTTTCTCGTGTCTCTCTTTAAGAAACAAACCCATTTGGTTCGATGAATGCTTTTAATCTCAATGCTTCCTCTTGACCTGTTAAGATGATATTCTGTTCACATACATCTTCATTATTTCAATCACAAGAAGCTCTGTAAAGCCAGATTATCCACATATTCTGGGTGTTACCTTGTGAGACAGACAAACCAAAAACAAAAGGTGAAGAGGATAAGATACTTACATGCTTCAGTGTCCTGACTAACAAGGGGATTTTCTATGACAATCAGATTTCTGCTGAAGCCTTTCCTAAGTCCTACACACAGCTTAATGTATGTCAGACACTATGTCCTTAGAATAGCATTTAGCCATGTTTGATAAGCTTTTAGTGATTATCAAGTTATTGATCTGTATGTGGCTGATCATCACAATCGGTGAAAAATATTGTTAGAAAATTTGTATTTACCTGATTGAAGTATGGAGATGCATGTAAACAGACCCACAACAAGTTGTTTAACAGTTGATAACAGTCCATATAGCCTGCTTTTTCTTTTAGGGTTTTTCTTTTGTGTCTTGTAGTCACAGTTGAATCAAAGCCACAGTTTTTTTTGCTTTAGAGTCAATTATCAGCCCAGTATATACATGTTTGTAATTAGTATCATTTTAACTATGAAGTATTCACTGAGTTTTTGTGAGGAAGTGCTTGCTTTTGTCATCATAACAATGTTAAAAATGGACTGGATGCAGGATTAAAAAGTTTAAAGGATGGAGCAATCTATAGTCTCTAAATTTAACTCTTAAAACATCAAAAGATTGAGGTAATTCCCTGTTGTGGCTGTTGTTGTATCATCTAACCAATCAGTTATCGACTCTGTAGTCATTTAAAGATACATATCAGAGACTCAAAACTCAGCTCTAAATTACTTTCAAGTAGACTTCCTGTGTAACGGAGGAAATATATTAACCACACTGCCCTGTTATATCATCTAAACATGCAGCTTTTGTACTCTCTATGTGAGCTCAACTTATTTTTGAAAACTTCCTGAATTTAGACATAATACATGTTTAATTTGTGGTAAAATAATAGTAACTTTCTAAGAAATGGTATATTAGATGTGATTTTTGTATCTTTTTTTCCATTTTCCTCTGTATATATTTTTGACATTTTGCTTTTTTCTTGGGTAAATCCTAACCCATCATCTACACTGTAACTTTTTAAAGTAACTTTCTTCTGATGCCATGTTGTATTGATGCCATGTACCGCTGTTTCTCTGGTTTTGCTGCATGTGTGGGCGATGCAGCAGGTACTTGGGGATAAATAGTCCTGAGTGTTGGTGTGTGTTTAATGTGTTTCCTGTCGTGACTTCTGTGTGTTTGTCTTCTTTTGCTGTTATTTTTGTTATTTGTACTTCTTTCTTTTTTTTTTGCCTGTTTCTGTATGTGTAACAGTGTGTTTGTGAAGACGTCTGTTTGTCATGTTCAGTGTTTTGCATTTTGTGCATTGTTGAATGTCTGCAGGGACTGCTTGATGTACTTGTGAGTGTATCTGTGTGCTGGTGATTCAGTCTGTATTTGTCTGTATAACTACTGTGTGTGTGTGTGTGTGTGTGTGTGCGCGCTCGCAGGGGCAGTATCACAGGTTTTGGACAGTCTAGAGGAGATTCATGCTTTGACAGACTGCAGCGAGAAAGACATGGACTTCCTCCACAGTGTCTTCCAGGATCAGCACCTCCACACCCTGCTAGATGTGAGTAAACCACAGTTAACACCCCTGTGTGTAATACCACTAGTGCCCACAAGGTGTCATATCAAGCCAATAGGCAGCTGCCAACAATAGTTGTCCTTTATGCAGCCTCTTCTTCATATCCTGTACACTGATAGCATTTTTAATTTCTATGGTGGTAAAGCTGTCATAGTGCTGTTGCATTATCACTGAACCTAATTAAATGTCAATTATTTTTTGTCATTTCAGCTTTATGACAAAATAAACACTAGGTCATCCCCTCAGATCAGAAATCCTCCAAGTGATGGAGTGCAGAGAGCCAAAGAGGTGAGGAACTTCTGCTTATTTTCTTGAACTTAAGGAAAAATTAAGATTTGAACACATTTATAGACTCTTCCTCATGTGGCTTGTAAACCACTAATATGATGTTTTATGACCAAAAATTTTATATTTTTACTGATTACCAATAATTAGATCAAGTCTTGAGCAAAAAGTAAAGCTTACTTAAAGAGTTTTGTTGGCAAAGACAGTAAATAATGAACAATGGCAGAACCAGACACTGCTGTGATTTGTTCATACTTTTTAATGTCCACACCTCTTTTTCTTTGTCTCTTACATTCTTCATTAGGTACTGGAAACCATCTCCTGTTACCCAGAAAACATGGAGGCCAAGGAGCTCCGGAGGATCCTCACTCAGCCGCACTTCATGGTAAACGCAATAACACACACATTCATCATTTAGATCTTTTGACTCATACATGTAGACAGCATGCTTATTAGTGTGTGAGATTATGACCTGATTTGTTAGAAGTAGGGTTCTTCTGACAATCCACACACAGTAACTCCTTTTGCCACAAAGCTGCTTAGCACCTGAGCCTGGCGAGACCTCGGGCAGGGACAGGCACACACAGATGAAGGAGACCGACGGAAGCATTGTAGCGTTAGGAAGAATTGAGAGGAAAATGTGCCGAGGGGTTCCAGTCTGGCTTTAGTGTGGATAGTTGATTTTGGTGTTACTGTCAGCACTAGCATGTTGGAGAGATAAGTTTCGTGGATGAAACAAATCGGAGACAAAAACAGCAATGAGGAGGATTTTATTAACGGACATGGGAACAGAGTCTGTGATGGATTTTGTGTAAAGGTATAACTTTTTTAAAATCTGAGGGACTGTGTTGTTGTTTGCTGCTGAGAGGTGAAATTTGCCATGTGGAGTTCCTTTGATTTATTCTCACTTAGAAAACTGCACAGAAGCTAAATGTTGGTTGATACAAGTTAGATTTAGAGGCATAAGAGGCTGAGGTGTTTCCCTCTGCTGATTCAGGCTGTGACACTTACTGGAGCTGTCACGCCTTAGGGTTGGTTCAATCCAATTAGCCTGTCTTGCTTGCTGACCTGACCGGCTGGGCTCTTCATGCTGTGCTGCTGCTGCCAGCAGAATCTGTGTGCAGGGCTTTTGCATGGTAGCACATGGGAAGAGTCATGTCTCACTTGCAAGTTCTTTCACTTTAAACTTCATGTTTGACTTTATTTATGAGGTAGAAAGCAGGGCATGCTGCGTTCTGTTAATTATTTACTTAAGATACCACCTTTTTGCTGCTATTCAGTGTCAAACTCATTGTTGATGCCCTTGTAAACGTTGATTTTTCAGACGGTTTTCAGTTGTTCCCATAAGATGTTTGTGTAGCTGTGATGCATGACCAGTGAACACATTGTTGCTCTCATGAATAGATGTGATCATTTGACAAAATTAGCTCAGAGATGTGTTTTGTAAAAACACACTGTGTCAGTAACATGATTAGTGTGCAAAGAGGATTAGTGTAAGCCACACTCTTTCTAATTCTGTTGGTGCTCTCCACTCACATACACAGGGATAATGCCTGTACAATAATACACAATGTACAGTCATCTTTTTAGTAGTATGGATTTGATTTATTTTATGAGCTATTGTCACAGGAATCTTTCTTCAAATAGATTTTAACTTGAAAATCCATCACAAGTGTCTTTTCTTGACATTACAGCCATCTGCAACAATCTGTTACTTTGCACCAACCTGTGTTCGCCACATGGCATTAATATTTGCATTATTTATGTTTTAACAAAAAAAAAAGGATTTATGGAATAATTAGTCCTAACGCTGAGTCTTAACATTTCTTGACTGTCTTTGCACCCTCCAGGCTCTGCTGCAGACCCATGATGTTGTGGCCCACGAGGTCTACAGCGACGAGGCACTGAGGGTGACCCCCCCACCCACTTCACCTTACCTGAACGGGGACTCTCCAGACAGCACCAACGGAGACATGGACTTGGAGAACGTCACCAGGGTTCGCCTGGTGCAGTTTCAGAAGAACACTGACGAGCCTATGGTATATTAACAGAAAACAGAGTGACACACGCGGCAGATTTTTGATATGTGTTTCAGGTACAGATGAATTCACATGCTTGTGTTGTCAATTCATCTGACAAGTTTACTTCTAAAGACATCTTCCTTATTACTGGTCCAAAAAATGCTGAAAAATGTACATGCATTATTGAATAAGTCATAGGCTTATTGGTAATCTTTCTTAACCAAGTAGTTATTTGTTGTTTTGCAGCAGCAGCAATTGTTTCTTTTGCATTTCAACCCTTACAAAGCAGTGCAGCTCTGTTTCTCATGGGAAAAGAAAACATTGAAACTACTGCAAGACGACAAGATTTCAAGATAACAGAAAAGCACAAGTGAAACTACAGAACAAACCTCAGTGACCAAGTGAAAATAAGTGAAGTACAGAAAGTCAAGTACAGAAGGCAAATGAGATTGCCTCTCACAAATACTTGTCTTTTTGCAAGACTGTAGCCGAGCCACTACTGTATGTAGCATAGCACTTTTTACTGATAAGATCTGTGATCATTTCTCTGTCTGAGTCTCTGTCTCTCTCTATAGGGGATCACTCTGAAAATGAACGACCTCAACCACTGTATTGTGGCCCGAATCATGCATGGTGGAATGATTCATCGACAAGGTATGCATTCAAAAAAAATAACTTTTTGCAATCATATACTATGAATACACATATAATTTAGGCACATTCAGCCATTCATTTGTTGACCTTGACAAGAATATGAAGTAGGAGAGAGAAAACAGTTGGATAAGTGTAACCACCTGGAGTAATTTCGAATGCTGCTCTATCTCATTGGACTTGCCTCTGGTAATTGGAATAACAATGAAATGTAACTCTTCCTCACTTTAGTTGAGCTCCCCCTGGAGTCATCTCAGTAACTCCTGGGGATATTCGCTGGCCTCTGCTTTGCTAAGCGCTGATGTTTGAACACCCAAGAGCCTTATTTGCAGCTTTTATTAATTCATTATTTCTCTGCCTCAGGGACCCTGCATGTAGGAGACGAGATCCGAGAGATTAATGGCATCAGCGTTGCCAATCAGACAGTAGAGCAGCTCCAAAAGATGCTGGTGAGTTGTACAGATGAGACTTCATCCCTCAACAGACACTCTTTCTCTTCTGTTTGTTTTTATTGAACTTATTTATCCAATATAGCATGCATTTCTCTTGACTATGTGTAATTGAATCTATGTAATTTTTCCTTTAAAAGTAAAAGAAATATTAGACTTAAAGGGTTATGTCCCTATTAATTAATATATTACACTTTTTAATTATTTTTCAGAATGACTTTCATTATATACTCATTTATAACATGCATTTTTACTCTTTTTCTGCACAGAGGGAGATGAGAGGTAGCATCACCTTCAAGATTGTACCCAGTTACCGGTCCCAGTCCATGTCTTGTGAGGTATGGAATCAAAAATACACCAGCTCACATAAATGCTAGCATATTATGAGGGGGAAAACAATTCTATTTTCTGTTGCAGAAAGAGTCACCAGATTTGTCCCGACAGTCACCTGCAAATGGTCATGCTAGTGTCACCAGCTCCATCCTGGTGTGTTTCTGCTTTCCTTCCTGACAAGCTCTTTTTCAAACTTACCATTTGTTTATTGTTGTACTCTTTTCTTGAACATTTCTTCCCTCAACTGGCAACTATGAAAATGAAAGCGGACTATGTCAACACAAAAACATATTTGGCTTATTTTGCCAGTTTTAAGGTTCACATCACTGCTGAAAAAAGACTAACACAAATACTTTTGTCATCCCAACCAGGACCTGCCATCGACGATCCAGCCCAAAGGCCGTCTGGTAAGTTTCATTAATTCTTCACACTACGACTGCACTCCTCCAGTTAGACTGTGTGCTCTTCCTTTGCATTACAAAACACTACCAATAGGACCAAAAGTTATTGGAACAAGTCCAGAACTGCATGCGTGTACTGATGTGTATGCATTCTTCCATTCCCATTACATCTACTTTGTCTGCACCGAGTACTCACCAATGTCAGGCCTTAACTCCAGTCTGCCTTGGCTTCCCTTGAACATTGGAAAGGATTCCTGCAAAATTAAAATAAATTATCAGACGTTTTAAGGAAAAAAAAACTGATAGTTACCCGATCTGTAAAAAAATTACATTGTAAGGTTTTATATGGCCTCACTGAGGTTTGTTTTCTTAATAGAAATTAGGAAAATTTGAGATAAATTGAAAATTGTTAGGAACCCTGATTTGTCTCGATCAAAACATCCTCTGAAAAATGCATTTCTCATGTTTTTTGATTTTGGCCATTTTGTCTGTTTCGTGATATGTTACTTAGCTCCAAGATCTCACACACACACTCGCACAAAATGCAGTACAAATATTGTTACCTATTAGATTCAGCATCCGACCGTGGGTCCTTCATCACACCTCTTTTGTTTATGCCCCCCAACTTTTCCTACTGCATGATATATGTGTAAGTGTGTGTGTGATGCTCTCAACCCCATAGATCTCCAGATCTGCTATCAAGGACAAATTGTCCATCAAGGTAAGATGTCTGAAGTGGCCCATTTGTAGAAGTAGATCCCAACTCCTCCCACACCCATCGCAAAGTTCGGTTCCTCATCATAGTGGTGTCTAGATACCATGCTAGCTATCAAGGCTTAGTCTCCATACCTGGTTTGTCCGTAGACATAAAACGCAACCCAAAAAAAAAATGTGTATGTATGTGCATAATCCGTCGAAAAAACGGATGCGCTCACAGGCGAAGATGTGGTTCAGTGCTTTGTTCGACCATTTTCGTCTTGCTGTTCATTTATCTAAATGTCTGTGCCCTTTCCTGCTTCGGCTTTTATGCTACACTCTTGATTTTCCCTCTGTTGTCTCTTTGTTTTTTTAAGTGACAAACGTCAGTGCTGCAATTCTAATAACCTGACAGTTAAGCAGCCTGGCTCCTTTTATATGGGCAGCTTGGCCCATCTTATTTTTATGATTGCAACTCTATTCTTTTCTACTTGTCAGCATCTAATAACTTTTTGTCTGACTGTCCTGCCCTTCCAGATTTATGTGCGTGCACAGTTTGAGTACGATCCGGCGAAAGATGACCTCATACCGTGTAAGGAGGCAGGCATTCGCTTCCGAGTGGGTGACATCATCCAGATCATCTCCAAGGACGACCACAACTGGTGGCAGGGAAAGCTGGAGAACACCAAGAACGGGACTGCAGGCCTCATTCCCTCACCTGAGCTGCAAGAGTGGTGAGAAGACGAGAACACTGAATTTTCTCAATTTTCAGTTAGTTATGTTCATCAACACTAGCAAAGTTACTGTAAATACCCTGCACATAGTCCTTACTTTTCTGAAGATTAGAATATAAAAGTATGATTTCAACTGTTTAATATTTTAGTTTAGTTTTATTAGGTCATACAAAGAAGCAATAGGTCTGAAAAACATCTTTTTAATCCACTATTCTTCAATTACATAGTGCAGTAACTGTTAATCAGAGAGCAACTATTCAGTCTATTACATGTTAGTGTGCTATCATAATAACTTCTAAGCTGTTAATTTAAGAGCAGTGAGAATTACAGGATGTTTTCACATCCTTGTAGAATATTAGAGCTATCTGTCAGCTTTTTTGGTGCTTGAATGTGGATGACCTGAAGCAGTAGTAGTGTTGTGACTACAACCGGCTAATACTCTGCAAGCAGCTAATGACATTAGCAAAGATAGCAATGCAAAGCCTGACCCACCTGCAAGGATTTCAACCCGGTGCTTCTATTATAGTTGACAGATGTACTACCAGAGTACCACAGGAGCTTAGAAACAGCTTCACTACAACATTCAAACAACTCAGCTCAGTGCAAATATGCAAACCTGGGTTGTACATGTGTGCATTTAACAGCAAAAAAGAAAGAAAAATCCGTCTGTATGTACATTTGATGTCTTTCATATCTATAATGTAAAGCCACACAATCCTTGAACATCAGATAAGGCCTTTTAACTAAACTGCACATATGCTCTTTCCAGGCGTGTTGCATGCATAGCGATGGAAAAGACCAAACAGGAGCAGCAGGCCAGTTGTACCTGGTTCGGCAAAAAGAAGAAGCAGTACAAGGACAAGTACCTGGCCAAGCACAACGCAGGTAAGCCAGCAAACGGTGCAACAGAGCTAAGCTAACCCACTAAAAGTATTTAAGTTGATAACTCAGAGCAAAGAGGAAGTACTCCTGTGCTGGTGATCCTATTTTTAGGAGTGAAAGAACAGAAGTTGTAATTTGCAGCAGGGACTTGTTAGTTAAAGTCATGCAACCTGTATTAGAATTTAGAGCAACATCTCAGTGATCCTACAAAGTACTTTTTGTACCCTGATGTTTTGATGACAGTGGCATGTCTGATAAATGACCACGGTGTTGCACCTCTGTAACATCTGGTTTGTGTAACTTCTGCACGCCTGTTGCACTCTCCCTCTGACAGACCTCTCCTACTGCCGTCTCAATTTGCCTCGTTTTTCAGTAACTAACAGTGCTGCAATTAACAGCTTTTGATGTTGACAGTTTTTGTTATGGTGTTTTTTTGGTTCAATTTGTCTTCTTTTATGGTGTCTTTTTATTAACCCTTCCGCTCCCACCCTCTGTCCATATTTCATGCTGTCTCTTACCCAATGACATGGCTGCATGTAAGTAACTCCAGACAGCTGGCGTCCAGCTTCTGTGTTTTTCTTCCTCCTCTTTTTTGCTTTTGAAGCTTGTCCTCTTCCTAATGTCTCCTTGACTTGTGAATGACAGCCACTTTGGTTTGTTACTAGAAGTGTAGTTTAAATTTTAAGAAAGTTACAGTTGTTAACTCAGCTTGGTAAAGTTAGGAAATTTTAATGCTTTCTCAAGGTATTTGACCTCCTCAAGTCTGCTTGGTGCTTGTTTGAACCAGCAGTTGGTATATATTATGGCATCTTTTGAATAACTTAGATTTAAATATTAAATATTAAATAAAACTCATCAGATTGGGCATGTTTGATTGAAGCCACAGGGACAAAACAGTGAAATTACTGTTAATCTCATTAGCATTGGCATTGCTTATGTCCCCTGATCCTCTGTTAAGTTTGCATTTATTTATCAAGGTAGGTTTGTGTTCACTCTCAGTTGCCAGTTTGATGTAACAGCCCTGCAGAAAATTAGACCCCGCTGTTAAAACGTTAAGTTTTTGTTCTACTGAGTTGTTGATTCAGCTTAATGATCTTAAGCTTTTAAAATTAAAATAATTTGAATCAACATTACTGTAACACGGGCTAAAAAAATTTCAACAGTATAATGTTGCTGAAGTAGGATTTACTGAAAGACAGTTGTATTTGAACTTGTTGGTTGAACCTAATAAACTGGCAACTGAATGTGTGTAAACATTTTCCTTACAATCACCTACAGAGTTTGATTATTTTTATAGAAGCACGTATTTACTTTTAAATGGTGAGCTCATTGAATGCTGTTCTTAAAGTTATCATTTTATCTAACCCCTGATTATTACACAGTAGCCTAAGTGTTTTACCTCTAATGCCATGCTAACCTAATGTTTCCCCTCTGTTATGCAGTTTTTGACCAACTAGATCTGGTGACATATGAGGAAGTGGTCAAACTGCCATCCTTCAAGAGGAAAACGCTGGTTTTGCTGGGTAAGTAAAACTGTTGTATTATTGACAAGCTGCAAGTTTACTGTTCAGATAAAACTGTTGTGATGTTATTTTTCACCAAAAAAGTAGATAGTCAGTTTAACTCTGGTAGGATAGAAAAACCCCATAGAGTCTTTGCGCTCATGACAGGATTACTGAGCCTCAAGATATTTGAGCTTTAAAGAAAACAATATGTTACAAAAGAAATCTTACCTTTTTCTTATATTAGTAACAAAGACACATCTCAACTCACCAGAAAACAAAAACTACTTATTTTAGAGTTATTCCAAACTGAATGCTCAAGAAAAGTTTTTAATTATTTTCCCCTCTCTGCCAACTCTAATCTTTCATATTTTTTAATTTAATTAATGGTTTATTTAATAGAGACAGATACTGTCAAGTACTTGAATTTGAATTTGCGATCGGCGTACTTATCACTAAGATGCAACTGTTACCCTCCCTCCTGTCTGCTGGTTGGATATTGATTAAATTATTCTTATTGGTGTTTCTTGATTTTAGTTTTGGATCTCTGTCCCTGGGATTAAATAACAGGTTTTATATTACTACATAGCACTTAGGTCTATCTAAGGTCAGCTCACACTAAGATGCATTCATGAGCCTTTAGCTACTTATAATAGTTTTTAAAATGAATATCTGCCATTTGTAACTTAACTTTTTCTTGCACAGATGTTCATTGTATCAGCATCTTTAGGTCTAGCCTCCTAGAATGATTCCTAATAGTCTGCACCAGGTGATGAAATATCATAGTCTTAATTTTGGTGGTGGTCTTTTAATTTTGTTTAAATTTCCTCCACAAGCTTTAGGATTAAACAGCACTGTGTAAATGTCAAATTCAGCTATTTTCTCTGCAACATGAAACATTCTTTAAAACCTTCCACTGATGCCATAAGCTTAACTTATGTCAGTTTGATTCTACTGTAAAACAATGTGTCAGATTTTTAAATGTATGTGGTTTTTCCAATGTACCTTTTTACCACAATCTTCCACTTTACTCACTTATGTTGGTCTAACACAGAAAAGGGAAGTGGACAACACTGAATGGTTGGTGAACCACTCATGAGCATTTGACCTGTGAACTGTGGTTTTGAACTGACACACACTGAACAAAAGGCTCTGACTCAAAGTCTGTTTTCATACAATTCTGAGCTCCTGTATGTGCTCTATATCAGAAATGGATCAATTAAACCATTCCTATTCTCCATACTGGCTACACTTTAAGAATTAGGGTAAAAAAAATAAATTAAAATCCTTTTGCTGTAAAAACTTTATTTTGAAGTTTGGCTTCAGCAAAGTGATGGTCTTGACTGACAAAGATAACTTATTTGACTTAGACTTTTTCATCCCTGTTTTACATGGATCAAGACCTTAAGAACTTGAGCCCCATCTCACACAGTTTAGTTTTGCTTTAACAGGATTTTTTCATGGGCAGCATGTGAAGGAGGAATGATAACAACCATCATCTCAAGGCACAAACAGCTTGTGAGTTCTGCATCAAGACAGAGTGGAACAGTACAGTGTTACGCCCAAACATTGTTTTTTGAGGAACTGCATGATACCCTTTTTACTGGGTATAATTTTAAGCAAGATAAGAGGAAATCTAAGCTATGTTGTCACATCACCCTGGGCGGAGTCATAGCAATGCATTCTGGGAGGCTAAACACATAGAGGTTGATAAGTGTGCCAGAAATGCAGCTAAAAACGTTAAGAGGAACAGCGTCAAGAGAGCAAATGAAGTGTGTTAGTGTGAGCTGAGCAAAAACGAAATGTTTTGTAAGAGTGTGAACTTTGGATTAATCCAGTGTGAGTGAAAACTGAAAGCTACCAAGCTCTCACATTAAACACATTAAAAAACAAGAAGAAGCAAGAAGAATTTTGAATAATCTCAAGCTGCCAAATCAAACAGTTTGCTGGAAGAACAAAACTCTGACAGAGAATTCAAAAGATGATTCAGTCACCATCCTACTACCAAACAGCTGTAATGAAAACTGCAACTTAAAAATCAAATGCAGATACTTCTGTAGGTAGGCAGCATCTACAGGAAACTCAGGTCAGACTCCACAGAAAACAAGTCTGAGCCTGCAGCAACATGAACAGACAAGCAAAATGACAAAAAATGTCCTTCAGTCTCTGTAAGTTTACAGGATTATTGCCTAAGAGCAACACTGAGCCCTTGCTGGAATGAATGGAATATTATCTTATGCATGGTGGGAATTTTGTCCAGCAGATCATGGCCTTTAAACTACTCCAGTCAGAGAAAGTGATAGACTTTCTAATGTCATTTACTAGCATTTCCACAACGCTGATGAGATAAAACCAACCTCAACACCAAACTCTCTGATCACACCATGCGCAGATAATTTTTTTTTACAAGCAAAGGAAGCAAACAGCCACTCTCAGCTAGTACACAAGTGAGCAGGAAGAGGGCTGCAAGCTGCAGTTCCTCTAGTTATGTGCTGGCTGACTGAAACACAGAAACCACTGACTTCTGACACTTAACACCAAAATGTCAAGTTAACTCCACCACAAACGACACAAAAGATCTCTAGCAAAACGTCTCATCAGAGAGGAGGAGGAGGAGGAGGAGGAGGAGTGTAGAGAGAGAAAAGTAGAGCAAAGAGCGACAAGTGGGTGATGAAAGTTCCAGGCTGTGACCAGGATTGGTGCAACTAAATCAATCAGCAAGGACAACCAGAAAAATCGATCCTGAAGTATCACAGACTGCAAGCATCTCCGGCAGCTAAGTCAGAGTTAGTCATAGTGTCTATTACTGGCTGTTAATCGTCTCTGCTGTCTCCTTTCATTTAGGTGCACATGGAGTTGGGAGGAGGCACATCAAGAACACACTCATAACCAAACATCCTGACCGCTTCGCCTACCCCATCCCTCGTAAGGAGACACACACACACACTCACACACACAAGATCACAACAATGCAAATGCAACAAAAGCATGGCATCTATGTAGAGACATCAGCAAGTGTCATTTTAAATCCCAAGAGATGCATTAATGTAGTCAGCTTTTTATGTACAACTGAGATTTTCATCTGTGTTCCTCTTCCTACCTTTCCATGGATGTCCTCGCTCAGACACGACCCGGCCTCCCAAGAAGGACGAGGAGAATGGTAAGAACTACTACTTTGTGTCACATGACCAAATGATGCAAGACATCAGCAACAATGACTACCTGGAGTACGGCAGCCACGAGGACGCCATGTATGGAACAAGGCTGGAGACCATCAGGCAGATCCATTCACAGGGGATGATCTCCATTCTTGATGTTGAACCACAGGTAACAAAGTGTCTGAAAGCAACTTTTAAAAATCAAACTGAGCGAACAATTAAAAATCATTACAGCAAGTTTGAGTTGATGAGCTGTAAAATATCTCTCTCCTCTCTCACCAGGCGCTAAAGATCCTCAGGACAGCTGAGTTTGCTCCCTATGTTGTCTTCATTGCAGCTCCCACCATCACTCCAGGCATGACTGAGGTACTGTTACTAAATACTTCCTTACTTCCTCGCTCATTGTATTGCTTTACATGCATGCACTAACACTCATTCAGTCTAAATGCAGTCACTCCAGGCATTTCAGTCTGCATTTAGAGGCAATTCAAACACTCCCTGTGTGAAGCTTTTAATTTCTCTGTCATCCTGTTTGCTTTACTCAGCGTTTCTCTCACATCTCGTGCCCTGTATGCTTTAAGCATGTTTGTATTTTCTTTGGCATGCCTGATTTCTTTTGCACTGAAGGTTCCAAAATGGTGCAGGAAACTGCCTGTAAGTACAAGTTAAACTGACTTGAGCTTATTTGGAGGTTGTAGAAATGCATGTGTGGCCTCTGTGTTTGTGTAGCCGATTAGTTGTCTAGCTTTGCCTGCTCTGATTCCTCCTGATTTCCTTTAATTCCTGTAATCCCTCGAATAATCCTTTTAATTGTGTGTTCTCTCAGTGGTGCATCTTCATTTTTGATGCAGCCTCATGCATCGTTGTCTTCTTTGCCCCAACCCCGCCTCACTGTTTGATTTTCCTCTCCTTTTGTATTCTACACGATATGAGGGAAACATCCAAGCAAATCATTAGATAAATATTGTGATTTAAATAGCATTTTTTGTCTATATACTGCATACATGTATATACACTACAGACTATTTTAACAGTAGCTGTTTAGGCCAAATGATGTTCCAAAGAGAGGAAGTCCTACACTAGACATCCTGTTCTTAACAGTTCAGGAAGAATCCATGTACTATTACACCTCTACTTAATAACTGTCAAATTTATGCCATTTGTCGCATTTTATTTATTCACACTAAAAAACCTGCAGCTACCAAATTAGCTGCCAATTTGTCTGCTTTTTGCATAAAAAAAGCTCACCACATTATTAATGCAGAGTGGTGCTCTTTCAAGAAATAATTATTTGCCAAGCAAAAGTATTTGAAGCTAAGAGCTCAGTTCTGCTGCAAAATGCAACACATGCATTTGAAAGTTGCACTAGCTTGAAAAAACTGCATAAAGTATAAAACAGCATGTAAAAAAACGCACACAGAAGCTGGTCATTGAACTCACCCTCTCTTTTTCTCACTCGCGCCCTCAGGACGACTCTCTCCAGCGGCTTCAGAAGGAATCAGAGATGCTGCAGCGGACCTACGCTCACTACTTCGACCAGACCATCATCAACAACGAGATCGACGACACCATCCGACTGCTGGAGGAGGCCGTCGACTTGGTGTCCACCACTCCGCAGTGGGTCCCCGTCTCCTGGGTCTACTGACACACATTCAACAGCAATTAGCTCATCATCCCCAACGCTCCATCTCTGATCCAACAAATGCTAAACTTTGGTCGAAATCTCCCCGAATCACGTCTCTTCTCATCAGAATCCTGCATTTCTGTAGATAAACTGTTGTTGAAAAAGAGGGAAATGAAGAAACTAATGACTCGCTACAGAGACTTCATCCTACCCCCACCTCCTTTTTCTCAACAGCCTAAAAGGCATATTGTTGTGTACATATATACATATATATATAAATGATAAAAAAAAAGAAACTAAGTGAATATGGTTCTGTCCTTACATAGTTGAAGGGTGGGGAGTGGAGGGGCAGTGTGGTAGATATTTTGTACTTTTCTTTTGTAATCGATGGATGGGTGGTAACATTGGAAAGGCAATAGCGAGCATGACTATAAAGCAGTCTTATGTGGGTGCCTGTGTGTGTGTTGACCTTTAAAGGCACTTTTTTGTGGTACTCTTGTGTCCTCCCCCCCTCTTCAACGCCCCCGCCCCTCCTCCAATCCCCTCGGCCCCTGTGACGAACAAGCCGAACTTTGAAGCACATTAGAAGCTGCTATAGTAGCAACAAGTAACTCCCTCAGCTCCAAATGCAAGTTAGAGTGAAGCGAAAAGCACAGGAAACTTGGCAGTCTCTTTGTCCCCGCCCACCCCCCCACAATCCTTCAGTTATTGGCCCACTGTGCCTGTCAGTTTGTTGAAGGAGCACACTGCATCCCTCTATGCTGTCTTTCCGTGTGTTGCTGTAACCTGTTGTACCTTGCTTCCCTTCCTCGACCTCCGATGGACTTTGTTTACATCTCAGTTTGCACAAAAATAGACAATGAAGACGACGTTGTACTGCATCCTCGTCACCTCACAGTTTTCATTTGGTCTTGCCTCCTCTCCTCTGGCTGTGTTCACCCCCTCTCCCTTTCGTACAGAAAAAAATGCAAATCAGCAGTCAGCTCACCTGGAATGTTGTTCATGAGGCCTGATCAAGCTACGAAAAAAAGCACTTGCATCCTCCGCTAAACGTGGCTCCGGATCTGGAAGAAAAAAAAACAGAAAGGAAGAAAAAGAAAAATAAACTGCCTTATCAAAGCCTCGGGGGGGAAGGAGTCGGTAACACCTATGCACACCCCTGGTTTCTGTCAGGCAGATCGCCACGATTACAGCTTCGTTCTTTCCTCGCTCTCAAATTAGTGAGCCACTCTTTCAAAATAAAAGTGCTGTGGGACTGTCTGTGTGGAAGGGGAGGGCGTCATGGCCCCATGTAGGTGGGATTTCTCCAACCCTAGAGCCGCCATTTTGGAACTGTTAACTGTTGTCTTTAAAAATATTAAAAAGGAGTATTCTTGTTTTGAGGGAGAGAAAAATAACTCTAAATTTTGTGTGTAAATGTTTCAATGGTGCGTACGTCATTCGAGTGAATTACCAAGAGCCAGTGTATATTAATCCTTAAAAGAAGCTCAGTATGTGACATAACCTTTTCATACTTTACCAGAAGTGGCACAAACGCTGCCACACCTACGGCGACTCGGTATGCAGGCACATCAGATGGAGGATCTTTAAAAAAAAGTAAAATAAAAATCAGAAAAGTCAATATTTCCTGCTGTGTGGTGCGATCAGTGTTGTGCCACTTCAAGTAAAGTGTTTTCATTTCAAGTCCTGTGTAAATTACCTCTGCAAATGACAAAAGCAGCTCTTCTGTATGAAATGTTGTTCTTTTTTGTTATTTCATTTTTAAAAAAAAATATATTTCCTTTTACGTGTTTAAAGTTAACCGCCTGGTCGTCCTCTGATTCTTTTAAGTGTGTGTGTGCGTTTGTTGTCGTGTTTATTTATAGAATTTAGAGGCACCACAGGTGTCACAAAACAAACCAAAAACCTGGACGCTGTCTCGTAAAAACAAGTGAAGATTCGTCCATCGGATTTCTCAATGATCCGATTTTAATGAGACGTTCCGACAGACACGACTATGTAAATCTGCTCTGTATTCAATGCCATGCCCACGAGGAACGCGTCAGGAAGGTCTATATAAGAATCACAGTCTTCTCATTAATAATACAACACTGCATTGTTTTCTGTAGTCATAGTTCCACTTTGTGCACAAACCTCATGCTTTAAAAAACTCACTCAGACTCATTCAAGCTCAAACAGCTGCCAGGTTCTGGTTAAGTAACACAACAAACCTCAGCTAA
Source organism: Ctenochaetus hawaiiensis (assembly GCA_029783645.1). Taxonomy (NCBI): domain Eukaryota; kingdom Metazoa; phylum Chordata; class Actinopteri; order Acanthuriformes; family Acanthuridae; genus Ctenochaetus; species Ctenochaetus hawaiiensis. The sequence goes on from JAPZDY010000017.1 coordinate 8,943,451, forward strand.
ACCGATTTCTGTCTGCATCTGTATTAATGTGAAGCAGAATTGTGACTGGAGAGACGATGCCAGGTCGTTAAAAGAGGATTGAAAAGCCTGAGATGAATCTCTGCTGGGTTAAATTAAAGACCTGTACTGCCAAAGTGCCATTGAGATTGATAAGTAAAATGTTTTTGCACCATTTAATTAGAGGTGAAATATTTAAGTTTGGGTTTTTTTTAGATATTTAGTAGCTTGACTGTTAGAGGAGAATGTGCTGATCTTAATCATATGGAAAGATTTGGCTCCATCTGATTTTCATACTAACCATTATATGTGCATTGCAATCTCTATTGATAAAAGAAAAAAACATGTTTCTTTTAAAATTAATTACATTGTTCTAGCTGCTGCTTCCAGCTAAAGAGCATTTCAATTTAAAAATAAGTGAATTATTTCATCTCATAGCTCAAGAGCTCAAGGAATGCAAATAGGTAATGAATCGCAGACTGGTTGCACTCAGAAGCACAACCATAAAGTCTGAGTTCACACCAAGTTCAGAGTAATGAATATCAAAGCAGCAGACTGAGGTTTGGTCATCAAGAACATCTCGAACGTCTGCCTGCAGGCTGCAGCTTCAATTTAATGAGTGAAGAGCTGCAAAAGATGAGCTGTGTGACAAAATTCAACAGTCATTACAAAGGTCACCACAAGGAGGAGGCAAAATCACAGGTCAAAGTGGAAGTGAAAATGAGTTAAACCAGGCAAACCAAGGCCTGCGGGCCATATACGGCTGAATATTGGTGCAAAATTGTCCAAATTATACAAATTATAATAGAGACTGCAATACCAGCATTTCAGTGTCATCAGACTCTGATGCACTGGCAGAAAAGGGTGACCAGCTGAAATTAAACATAAGTTTTCTTTACTTTTTAGATAGTGGCTTTTACATTTAATTCATATTGATTCACACAAACACTTTCCATCTGTCAAGGTTTAAAACTCATTGTGGCCCCTGAGCCAAAAAAGTTTTCCCACCCCTGGTGCTAAAAATTACTGAATTTACCAATTTTAAAAAATCAATCCTGTAAATACACTGAGTGCCCACGTCTAAAGCAAATCCACACAGCTTCTCTTAGTGTTATTTTTTATCAAAGATTTACTCTGTGAAGAACTATGCAGTGTGTTTCTGCTGTGTGGATTGTTCAGATGATGGATGGATGGATGATAGATGGATGATGGATGGATGGATGATAGATGATAGATGATAGATAGATGATGGATGGATGGATGGATGGATGGATGGATGGATGGATGGATGATAGATGGATGGATGGATGATGGATAGATGATGGATGGATGGATGGATGATGGATGGATGGATGGATAGATGATAGATAGATGGAAGGATGGATGGATAGATGGTGGATGGATGGATGGATAGATGATGGATGGATGGATGGATGATGGGTGGATGGATAGATGATGGATAGATGGATGGATGGATGAATGATAGATGGATGGATGGATAGATGATGGATAGATGGATGGATGATGATAGATGATGGATGGATGGATGGATGGTAGATGGATAGATGATGGATAGATGGATGGATGGATGAATGATAGATGATGGATGGATGGATGGATGGATGGATGGATGGATGGATGGATGGATGGATGTATGTTAGATGTAT
>JAPZDY010000017.1:8946968-8976710 GCA_029783645.1 Ctenochaetus hawaiiensis
TGTGTGTGTGTGTGTGTGTGTGTGTGTGTGTGTGTGTGTGTGTGTGTGTGTGTGTGTGTGTGTGTGTGTGTGTGTACTCTGGCTCTGAAGCGCGCATCAGTCACCGCTCGCTCCGGCAGTAATGGATCGCTCTCTTTGAGCTGAGAAAGCAGGAAATCCTGTGGGATGATGGGAGGTCAGCAGGCGCTCGTCGCGTTTTGATTCACTGGATGTTGGAGGTGTTTCCTTCTCAGGTTTTATCTGAAATACAGATAAACACAGTGTGTATATTTACTAAGCTTGCACTTAAGTATTGAAGTGAAATGGTCAAGACGCAGTCAAAGTGAGAAGGCTGTCAGAGGAGATGAGCTGCTGATTTTGCACCAAAATCAGCAGCTCATCTCGTTGAGTTATCGTGCTGCTCATATTGGCATTAAACTCTAAAATAATAATAATAATAATAAAAAAGAATTATATAATATCTCTATAGAAGTTAATTTCCAAAAAGAGAAAGGAACAAGAAAGACAAAATGAGACAAAACAATTCAGGCAAATACAAATAATGCATGTACTTTTTGCTCAGAGTTCAGATTTTTGCTCTCAGGATGGTAAAGGCAGGTTAAGCTGAGGACTCTGCAGAGGTTTCTTCTTCTTCCAGGACAGAAGGATAAGTTCCTCTGAGCTCTTCGGTCTTCCTCCGGGCAGCACTCACTTCAACTTGGCATGTAAAGTTTCGACATAATGAAATCAACTGTTTGTTGAAGTTTGCTGAATCTTTACAAATCGATCAAGGAAGTAAGTAGCTTTCATTGTCAGGTGAAGTCTGATCATGCACTCTTGTTGCACGGGTGACAGAGTGTGTGTGAGCAGGTTTGTGTTTTTCTGAGCTTTTCTGTGACCTTCAGTGATGTGGCTCATTTAAGTGCTTAATCCAAACACTGAATTCAGCAAATCATCTAGAAAACAACAGATATTAATGTAACTTGTCCTTGTTTCTTACAAAAGTTCCCTTCTCTGAGTTCAAAATTTAAATAAAAACCTGATCACTCTCATATCTTAAGTGTCGGCAGGTGATCCGACGTATGAACGAGTCGATCGGTCAGAACAATCGAAGCGATGAACCGAGTGTCTCAGAATTAACCGCATCATGGATCTCTCTCTCTCTCTGTTTGAGCACTGCAGGTTTCAGCGCAAGGTCTTCTTATAAAAATGGATATAAAGACAAAACTGTAACAAAAGGCGAGCTCTCTTTGTGTTTTGACTCAAGGCTTTTCTCGACATTGGAATTCAAACTGAAAAGATGCGATGATGAATGAAACTCTTGATAAACAACCCTGAAAAAATACAGTAAAGGATCATTAGCGCAAACTTGGATGAAAAGCGCCTTTAGAATTCTGCATAAAAATTCACCCTATTGATGTGCAGGAATGATCTTCGTATAATCATCATGATTTGTTCTCGGGTTGAATTCAGACACACGCTTTCTGTTTCACTTCGTTACTATAGAAACTGTTTCCAGCACAAGGAGAAACGTCTGGCCTTGTCAGGTAATTACACACCGAGGGCAGGTTTCCTTTTGTGCTCGCGTCACTCTGCCGCTTCAGAACCTGCGGCTGAGGAAATGGAATCAAACCCTAATGGCCGCATTCCTCTGTAGAAAGAAATAAAAAAGAAAATACTGATCAGGTATTATTAGATTCAATGCCAGAAAACTTCACCGTCCTTCACAACGACAGTCTCATATCTTTTTTCTGCAAAACTTGATGCAACTTAAATTTCCTGTCATCACCTGCAAGGCTGCACATTATCAGACCTCATCCTACATTTTGAACCAGTGTCTGATCATTTACAAATAAAATCTGCAGTCTGTTTAACTCAAAATATGTTTGGCTTTCCTTATTTTTTTGTGTTAGCTGCCAGCATATATTCATAACTCTGCATGCGTCTGGATCTAATAGGCAGAAAATAATCAGAATCATGTTTGTGTTGAATTAATTGAAGGGATCTCACATTAACAGGAGCTCATCCTGCCCTCTGAAACCCATCTGCAGGACTTTGCATAGACAAACAGGACTTAACACACACCCCTGCCCTCTGACTGCACAGCACATCCAAAACATCCCAAATGAAGCCTCCAGGACTGAGCGGAGGGGTTTTTACTCACTTATTCATGAAAGAATGTACAATCGGTTCTGCTGTGTGCTGGTTCTTATAGGTCTGCTGCCGTCATTACAAGCAAACACATGGTTTATCTATGCAAACAAACACTAATGATTGATGTTTTAGGCTAAACACGATGAGGTAAGGGCCCCCAAAAAGTCCTGTTCAGGGCCCCTCTGTGTCCAGGGCCAGACCAGATTTGACTTATTAGCTTACCATGAGTCTTTTTAGAGGCTGCATAAAGCCAGCTGCAGACAGCTGCAGTGTGACTGGATGTTTGCTGGTTTTGCTTTCAAAATTAAGGCTTCAGATTTACCTCATCGAAATGTGCAATTATGTTCAAAAATGTCATGTAAATTAAAATTAAACGAAACAAAAATAAAAAGAGGTCGTAGTTGGAGAAACTGATATAAAAATGTTGGATTTTAAAGCATGTCTCCTTGATGGCCATCATTCTGCTGTATCTTTACCCTGTAACATTTCTTTGCACTATATTTGTATTTAGATTTTCTTTAAGCGATCTTTAAATCAATGCATGCAGCAAACTTCACTCTCTGTTCACATCGACTGTCTGCAGGTGAACTTGTTACACTTGCAGCTGCACACTGAAAACTTTACAGATTAATTATATCTAGAACTTTAGATCAAGTAGTCTATATTGAGTAAAAAATGCTATTTTACTACTTTAAAATAAAGTACTTCTCGTGCTTTATTTTATAGATCTGTGACAAGGTAGATCTGCATTAATACAGGTAGGAGTAATTCTGATCGATATTTATTTAACAAAGATTATTTAGTCACAAGATGACTCACTCTGTTTTGTCTTCTTGGCGAGTTACAACAACCACCAAGTGTGCAGCAAAGGGTCCTCTGTCCTGAACGTTTTGAGGAACCCGGAAATAGGAGTGGTCCACCAGACCACAGAAGACACACAAATGTTGATGAACCATGTTGTCAGAAAGATGTTTAGATTTCGTGCTTTCTTCTTGTTTGGATAAAAACAGGGCTGAGTTATTTCTGGGCCTTTTCATCTGGACTAAACAAAGTTTCCTTCCAGTTTATATTCACCACAATAAAATATTCTGTTATTAACATTATGTGCATACAAATTCTTTTTTATTTAAAGATAGATTTGAAACAAAAACTACATGCATAAGAAGCACACGTTTTTCCACTCCTCCACTGTCTTTCTCACTTCTTTGCTCCTCATGAACGCAACAGTGAATATTTGTTGAGACAAACTGAATAAAATGGGCTGAATATGATTAAGAATCTTTGGATGATCTGTCTGCAACATGCTTTTATTGTGAAAATACTGACCGGACGTTTGTTTTTGGTGTGCAATGTCTAGTCTATAAAAAAGATGAAATTTGCCAAAAGAAGCTCATAATCAATACAGCAGGTCTGAGGGGCGTCATGTCGTGTTGTGAGTGCGGAAACCGGGAGGACGCGGCGCGTGGGAGCATCCTTTACAGCATCCTGAACAGAGGCACGCGGTGCCCGCAGGAGCGGCCGGAAACGGCCGCTGCGCAACAGTTTTGCTCCTGCGCGTCCAAAAGGAAACTGGTGGCGATTCGGGCGCCGCGATCAGTTTACAAAGCGGCCTCGGAGGTGCTCGCGAAAACTTTCAGGTTCGTGAAAAACGTGCCGTGTTTTCGTGGTTTACCGGCGGAGGACCAGCTGCGGCTTGTGCGCAAAAGCTGGGCGCCGCTGCTGGTTTTGGGCATGGTGCAGGACTCCGTGGACTTCGACACGGTGGAGACGCAGCAGCCGAGTCTGTTACAGATGATTTTAACGCACAGCAGGGAGCGCCAACAGGCTGAGATTCAAGACCCGGGGGTGCCGGTGAGCGACGCGGAGGGGATCAAGATGTTTCTCGTCAGCTGCAGAGGACTCAGCATCAGCGTCAAAGAATACGCGTTTCTGAAGGGAGCGATATTATTTAGCCCGGGTAAGAAATGGTTTTAAACGATTAGAGGTTAAATTATAATCCCATTAAAAGTTTGTCCTTTTAAGAGCTGAATTGAACAAGGATTTTAATCTCATTCGTTATGTATAATAATCCACTAATTAATGCATCACTTTAAGAGTTTTATTCATCAGGTGTCTGTTTATTGATCTTTTAAAATAATTAATCATTTCACTTTCTATTTCTCTCTGTTTTTGTCCTGTAGAAGTGACGGAGTTGGAGTGTCGGGATTACATCCAGGCGCTCCAGAGAGAGGCTGAGCGCGCGCTTTACGAGCACGTGAGAACGGCGCACAGGGGTAAAGCGGGTCGGTTCGGCAGACTGCGCGCGGTCCTGAGCGCGCTGCGGTCCATGAACCCGGATGCGGTGGCTGGACTCTTCTTCAGACCCGTGACTGGCACGAGCAGCATGGACGAACACGTGCTCGCGATGTTTTACGAGCGGTAGAAACTTAAACAGAGTGAGACATCTGGGACTGAGTGATGCGTTCACGGTGTTTCAGTGGTACATAAGTTTCAATTTAAAGGAATCTGTAGTTTCTGCTCAGTCCATCACCTGTACATTAAAGATTCTGTCGGATGAAAAGTTCAGCACATTTTAACTTTTTTATGTTTTAATGTAAGGACACTCCAGTCATGATGATCCATAAAACACTGAATCTGAGCTTTGCAACAGTCCTGACTGATGCTTTCAAAATCCTGCAAAGATCTCACTCTGAGAAAAACCTCCTGCATCATCTCATTGAGAGCATCATTTAGACAAAAGTGTCAAACAAGCTGTAAGGCAATCTGTTCAAACACCGAGTCAACTAAGTCACATCCTTTTCCTCTCTTCTTCAGCTCAGCACATCCATCAGTCCTCCCTCAGCGAGTCATAAACTTCCAGGTAGAACCTTTCACAACACTCACAGCTCAAATGCATCAATTACAGCTGCAGAGCATCTGCTTCCACACAACAGATGGCAAATAAAGCTCCAAACGGCAAATCATTCAATGAGCATAAACAGCAAGTAAGCGTGACGTGTTTGAGAAGTCGCAGACAGGAAGCAGATCAAGAGAATCACAGCTTCTGAAAAGCAAAGTGGAAATATTGATGCTCAGACTGACGAGTGGAGACCATCACCTATTACTTCCTGATTAAACTAAGCATGCACTAAATTAAAAAACAAGTATTTACGATAGCAATAGTCTTAAGTGTCTTTATCTTTCATCTTTATTTTTATTGGCCACATTATTTGATCATTGCTTCGGATGCTGTTTATTGGTAAATGTATTAAAAAACTCCATTAAAACTCACACAGATACATTGTGGTCACTTAAGGGCCGTAAACTCCAACTTATTGGCTCTTTAACACTGTGAAAGCACATCATCATCAGCACTCAGGTGCATTTTCACGGCTATAAAACTACTTTCTGCAGCTGAATTTAAGCACACAGACATTCACTCTCTTAATCACCGATCTGACACCCACAAAAAGGAAAATAAAGTTATGGGTGTGATTAAAACAGCTGCTCGAGAAGCTACATGGTGCTCATGTGTGGTTTGGCCTCCATCAGCTTCAGTAAACACAAACCTGCTCGGCCAGGATTCGTTTGACGTCTCATGATTGTTGCCGAGCTGTTTCTCCTCTTCCTCCAGCTCCCAGGTGTCTGGAGGCTTGGCATTAAACCGAAACAAAACGATACCACAGATTATCCCCCCATGATGCAACAGGACGCTGTGCTCATAATGTGTAGTCACATTTCATTCATAAAGTTCTCGTACTGGATGTGATTATAACATGAAACTGTGCTGAACAACCACATTGTTTCTCTCTTCCTGTGACCATTTTTTGACATATTTCTCAAATTTAAAGCAGCTGTTTTGATAAAAATCATAAAAGCTGAACTTGTTATGATGGATGGAAAAGTGTCCCAGCAACTAACAGTTTGTTTTCATCATCTATTTAACTGGCAAGCAACAGTTTCCAAAAGCTAAAAGAGGGAAGCGTCTTCAGATGGCTGAAGTCCACACAGCAGCCTGAAACACACAGAGAAAACAATCTAAATATTAAAGATGATGTTTGTTAATTTTCTGTCCATAATGTTAATTCAGCTCTGACTGTTCTGCACATTCAGATGGTCAAATAAACTGGGATGCATTTTAATGTTTAGGTTGCACAGAACTTTTTTAAGGTCATCTGCAGAACAGCCTGATGAAATGAGCTGCTGTTTTTGTGCCACAAGGAGCCACAATAAACCAATTTACATGTGCTAAACAAAACGCTTATGAACCAATTATAGTAATTTTCATACAGAGGTCAAATAAGGACAGTTTACTGTATGAAGAGGGCTAAAGTTTACTATAAACAGTGAATGGCAGCATAATAAATATTGACTGAAATGTATGAAACTGTTCTCAAATCAGGAATTAAACTCATGCTGCGTGGGTGAAATGCAGGAATCGAAAGACAGAGATTATATGGGACCTTTAAAATATAATTTAAATAAAATGCACTTTATATTGTGACCCATTAATTTAGATTTGATCAAAAGATTTGGATACACTATTAAGCCACACTTGAACAAAGTTATAAGAGCTAAACTGTGTAATTGTACTGTGACTGGCCTGAAAATGCACTTTTATGAAAGATAAAACAAGTTCTCAGACATATTAATTCAGTTATCGGCTCTAAAGGAAACGTATCACTGCTGACAGGCTGTTGTGGCCTGAGAGCTTCAGATTCAGAAGCATTGTTGAGTCAAACACAGACACTAGATTCTTTAAGTGTTTAAATAAGTGACATTATAACAGACCAGCGTCCTAAAACACTGCAGCATCGTGATCACAGTGACCACTTGACATTTTTTGCTGCTTTAAGATTCTTCCCTCAAGGCTAACGCCTGTGCTTTGTTAAAAAGTCGGGTATCAAAGTGTGAAAAGTTAACGCCTTCGCCTGCTTGTGACAAAGAGTGCAGCCTGTGAGCTTGTTCTCTCAGGGCTTTTCTTACTTCCAGGTGAACACACATCTGAGCTCAGCCTTGAGAGTTAGCGTCGCAATCTTCCAAGCATTTTGCATTAATGGCTTTTTTTCCCCTCGCAGCTGCTGGGTCTAACACCGGCTAAGCTCGTCTCAGATTACTGTGGCTTCTTTCGGTGCAGGATCTCGCATCACAAACAACGCAGCCGGCGGGGCCCCCCGTCTACACAGAGTCAGACCTCCAATAAATGGGGACTTCTTAAGCCGGCACAAAGGAAACCTGTAATGAAACACATGACATCAGGCTTTACTGTGAGACGTGATTCTAGAGCTGAAATGATTATTTGATGCACAGAAAATGGATCTAAAACTGCTTTTATGTTAACTGTTTACATAGTTTATCAAGTAAAAATGACAAACTCCCGTCACAGTTTGTCAGAATGTCATTTTTACTTTCTTAGTTTGTGTAACTGTGAGCTTAATATCTTTGAGTTTGTCAAAACATCTGAAAACTTCAGTAAATTGTGATTTTACTATTTTATGAATGAATCCAAAGTAGTTGGTCGCAATCTTGTCATGTTAGTTCAGAGGATTCAATGTCATCCTGGATGTGTCATCAATTAAAGGCCTGATAAAACATCATTTCTGATCATCACAGTTCTCATTAGTGGTTCTCAAAGTAGGTTTCAGGGTCACTTAGAGGTCCTTAATAGAGTTCAACTGGGTTCCCAGCAAAAAGGGAAATAATTAGTTTTTATTCTGATTGTGTCCACAGGTAACACACTAATAGAATGCATGACTTTTTAGGTCGTGTGCTCACATGCTTTCTGTAATAAAACGTCTAAAAGCAAATTTTGTGGATCTTGGCACAATAATATTATCAAATAGAGTTGCTGTCAGTTTAAGGGCTCTTGATGCTACCTGTGCTCCTGTGAAACCTGACAGGTTGTTGGAATTTGTTTCTGAAGTCTGACAGAGGTGAATCAGCCTGTTTTTAGCAGTGAAACACAAACAATCTTCACACAATCTTTAGTAACCAAATCACAGTTAACTTCAGTGCTGCATTGTGACAAAAAGTACTGCAATGATACTTAGAATAAAAAGTCTCTTTCTTTATTAACATTTAGATTCTCTTATTATTACTCTGATTGTTTATATCATATTTCAATTTAACTGCTTAAATGTTACATATTAACTGTCTGTGAAGGGACCACAGATGTTTACAGCTGTGCTTATTAGAGGGTAAACAACTGCCCCATTTAAAAAGAGAAATAAATAAAATGAATCACTGCAAACAGGCTGAACAGTCAGAAAATGGTCCTAAATATGATTTATGTTTTACAGTTTATCTAAAATAACTTGAAACTGATGCAGTTCGCACACGTGACATCAGTTTTTATCAGTGAGGGTGTCACTTATTGTTTATCATCCTTTATCTTTTTAAACAGAGATTTAGCTCAATGCTGTCATTGTCACTTACCTGTACTTGCAAGAAGAATGGCTTCCCAAGGAAATTTCTTTTAAAATCATGTTGAACATCATTAATTTAACACAACTACAAATGCTGTGCTCCCTCATTGTGTGATGAGTTTAAAATAAACTAACAAGCTGCAGCAAATATAGAGATTATGACGTCTCAGGTGCAGGTGCTTACCTGGTCAGAGGTTTGACGCCAAAATCAGGAAGAAGACTGAGTCCAACTGCAAGCAATCTAGCGTCTTTTTTTTTTTTTAAATAAAAGCTTCTTGACTTTACCCATAATTCATTGCAAACACACCTAACACACACATTCCTTTAATTATTTTTTTAAGCTCGATTGGATGCATTTAATGAGAATATTAAAAGCCAAATTGTAGTTACATGCCATTCATATGACAGTGCTGATAAACATGACAGGTTTAAGTGTTTTATAGTAAAATTTAACCTATAAAATATGTTCAATATTCCCAAATGTACTGAGAAGAAAGAAATGTTCCATGTTAATTGTTGATGCAAAGTAAAATTTTAGCTAAATTAATAGTTTTTCGAATATTTTGTGGCAGCAGTGAACACAACACAGGACATCTCTCATTACAACACAAAAGCTGTTGAGCCTTTGTTTGGTCTGTAACATTGATTGTTTGGGGGCCGTAAAAAGTGCTTTGTAAGTAACAGCAGCAGTTTATCTGATGGCAGAGAGCTGCTTTAAAGGAAAATGCACACACTTCCATTCATCACAATTATAGGTTTCAGATGGCGAAAAGATTTCAACTTGGGGGCAATTTAGAGGAGATGTGTGTGATTTTTATCATGACTGAATGATCTACACGTCACCCCACTTTCACCATAATGGCTCAAATTGGCTCTCTCTCCCTCCCAGCATGCCTTGCGTTGCAGCCAGTCGACTGGTTGAGATGCAGGATGTGGTTTGTCCAGCAGATGTCAGCGTTTCACTTTGAATTTCCTGAGGTGGCCAGTTTTTTTTCTCACTGTATCTTTTTAATTGGGACAGAAAACTGAACACTGCTCGAATGAAACATACTGTCGTTTTTTCTCTGATTATAATCGGTTAATGTGATTTCACTTGCCGTTTCTGATTTGTTCAATTAAGACCTGAAACAGTGCGTTTTGATTGGCCGACTGAATCCACAGTCGGATCAATACACAACCTCAGCACGCAGACATTGATACTATTGTAAAATAATAAATAATTAAAGATAAATCGCTCCTGCAGGAAGGAACAGTAAATTGAAGGGCTTGGTAAGTGATCAGTGATCCATGGCTTGTATCCTGCACACACACACACACACACACACACACACTTACGCACACACACACTGACACATACTGCATGCACAGGCAATTATGCCGTGCTGAACCGTGGTGAGTTCAGAATTACTCCAAAACTGGGTTAACAGCTGCCTGCATCCACTCTCCAAATGCTTTCAGCTCTCTGACACACACACACACACTCAGCCTCCACTGCCACCTATCCATGCACAGACAATTGGCCTGGTTCTTCGAGTGGAAGACATGTCACACAGGGCACAGAGCACAGAGCTCTGAGTAACAAGGCCCTGTGGGACATGGAGGGCCATGGTATACCTGCCAGAGTGAGTAATACTCTTCACCAGTAAGTGTGTGTGAGTGTGTGTGTGTGTGTGTGTGCATAGGCAGAGAGATGAACCCAAACATCTGTGCACGTGCGTGCACGCTCTCAGGCCTGAATGTCTCCACTTTCCCCCCCTTTTAAACGTCACTCGCTATTGTTCGGGGAGCTTATTATGCTGTGACACTGTAATGAAGTGAAAATGATTTCATTTGGGGAGAAAAGTGCCAGAGCTTAGGAACTCCCTCTTTTCACTCACACACACACACACACACACACACACACACACTCACACACCATATGGCAACATGTCGGCTCGGATGAAAACATCTGGCGGCTTTCTATGTTCACATGGGCTCAGATGATTAGAATGAGCTCGGTGTTACAGCAGCGATGGCAGATATACAAGACGGCTATAAGGGAACATCCTGCTTCCTTTAGTTCAGCAGGAGGCGAACGAGGACGCGGCGCAGCGGGACGACTGCTTTCACCTGTAGGAGAGGATTCTGGGAAGGATTGGACTCAAAGGAATGAACGGGCCGACTTTGCCAAACAGTTGGAGCACTATAATCATGACACTTTTTCTGGGGTCAGTATGGGTGTCAGAAATCAGCTGCATTCAGTCCCATTTTGTTTGGCTGCACGTTTCTTTCAAAACACTGTTTTCCATTCATGCCCGAAGCCTGGCTTTTTGCTCCAATCATGTGTCCATCTCCACATTTTTCCATGACTTCTCCGGTTTGATTAAAAGAAGTCATGCACTCATTTAACATGATTAACATAAGAGTTGTCAAATTATGCAATTATGCATGTTTTCCCTGCAATAGCTGCAAACAACCCTCAGCCAGAGAGCTCACCAGTGACATTTCCAGGCTGGAGTGCTTGATTTGTATGAAAAGCAAACATCCCTTCACTTCAAAGCTGCTTTTTTTGAGCCACAATATTACATTTTTAAACATTTCGAGAACAGGCAGGGAGGGAAGCTCTGAAATACAGACTGCTTGATGCACTTCAGCCGCTCTCACCTGTAATATTGATGTTTTTACTTGTTTGGCTGATGCCAACTTCTCATCATTGGAGAAGAGCATATTGAGGCTAATTAACACTGGCTGGCGGTATTTTAAGATGCGTTCCCATCTGCCTTTTGGTTTTTTTTCTTTTTCTCTCCAATTCTGCTGCTTTGATCACAGCAAAATAAGTAAATTGCTACACTATGAGCAGAACGTTCTGAGGCGGAGGGGAAAAACAGAGGGATTGTTTATCTGCCTGCATGCACAGAAGAAGAAAAAGGATCCTTGTTTCTCTTAAACACATGAGATGTGACAGTTTGAGGGAACCCGCCTGCAGTTTTTAATGGACTACGCCTTTGTTTTCTTTTAGTTTTCTTCTAGAAAAACATGTTGATAGTTTAAAGTGTTAACACCAAGGTTACACTGTGTAGTTTTGAATTTTTTAATTAGTTTGTGTTTTGGATTAAATTTAACTTTTAGATTTCTTCTTGGTTTAGTTCAAGTTAGATTTCAGACGGTGTTTGCAAGTTTTGGCTGTAGTTATGATCTATGTAGTTGCAGTTGTACAGTTTTTTAAGTGCATATTTATTAGCAGCAGTTAGAAGAAGTATCTTTAAGATATATTTGCAGTATGCACAACTGAATGCATAATTTGAATGTGCATGTGTTTGTATATTTGCTGAGATTGTGCAGCATGAAGACTGTGCAGCCTTGTGATGCAGAAAAACAATAAATCAACCTTGATAAGTTCCTGAAAAAACATGAAAATACGACAATGTTTTTGTTTTTATTTCCATTCATTTTTCAACTGAGCAATTATACTTCTGTTTAGACTTTTCTTCAAGGGCATAGATTGTATTTAGTTTCAGTTTGATTGTTTTTTCACTGTTTATTCTCATTTTAGTTTCAGTTTTTGCTTAGAACAACAACCTGGTTTACACTCCATATCTATCCTGTATCCTTGACTAAAAATGAAATTGAATTCTTTAAAATGTTATTTATAATTTGCATGATCCTGTTAAATGAGAGCTGCATTTTTCATGCTATATTTCCTGCTCTGGGAGTCTGTTTGTTCCAGCTGTTTGTGTGATATGGCCAGAAGTGCATAAAGGTCAAACAACAATCAAGATACAAGGGTTTTTAAAGTGTTTTCTCGAAGCATCGACTCTCCTGATTTAGTCTTTTTCTAAAATGAGGCCGCAGCTGATTCAGTCACTGAGTGGAAAAAGGAGACGTATTGATTGTTGTTTCAGGGTTTTACGGGAGATGGCAGAGTTATGGCGGTTGAAGCCGCGTCGGCTCGCCGCCAGGAGAAAAGGATCCGGGCGTCGTCAGCAATCTACGCCGCTGCTCCATAAACAAAGTGAGAGGGGTGGTGTGTTTTTTTCTCTTTCTGCAAACAAACACAGCACTCTCACTCCTCTCACACACACACACACACACACACACACACACACACACACAGGACGGAGGAATCACATTACCGTAAATGTGGTTTTATTAATAATAACAGTATCTCTTTTAATGAACATTGCAGATACATAATAGAAAATAAATCAGAAACAGGAGAGACGTCCTCTCGAGAGTCGTGAAAGTGCCTGGAATAATTCTGTGCTATATATTGTCATTGTTATTCATCATCATCATCATCATCTTCATCATCATCATCTTTATCATCAAAAGCCAAGTCGCCAGAAATGTCCAATTCATCACGAAACAAAAAAAAAAAAAAGGTGTATCGCCCCACTTAGAAAAATGCAAACATTTGTATTCACACGGCCTCGCGGAGCAGAAGCGCTGATGCCAAACTCCTGTCAAAACCTCATCGATTCCTCGTGTTAACCACCAGTCAAGATTAGGATTTCTGCTCCGGGAGGCCGCGTGAGTGATGACCATTGGTTTCATGAGTATGGCTCGATTGTCTTCATCATCGATCATCGTTATTGTCTTGATTATATTTACACAATGCCATGTCAAGAAGCAAACTCCTCTGTTCAGAAATGGTGCTCTGATTGAGGTGGGATACAAAGTAAAACAGGCCTGGCTCCAATAATCTGGTGGTTGATTGAGATATTTTCTCTTTTTTTTCCTCCAAAAATGCAAATCAGTCAGACAGACACAACACTTTGAGACTTTAAAACATAAAAAAACCAAAAAAAACCCAGGCCTGCTCTGAAATATTCTGTAAGAGTCCAATCAAAAAGCAATAACTAAAGATTGCAAGAATATAAAAAAAAACAAGGGAGGGGGAAAGAAAAACACCCACAATTCTTCATTTATTGTTTACGAGTTCCTCACTTTGCATATTTTATGGCACTAAATGAAACACCTCCACGTTATGAGACGCTGCAGGTATTTTTAGTATGAGGTTAGTTTACTGGCAAAAAACAAATGAGCTGCAGGATGAGACACACGATGCCTTCACAGGCCTCTGGAAATGTGACAATAGCTCTTGTTTCATGTGACTCCATTAAAAAAAACAAAACAGATCGGTTTGTGAATGAGAATAATTCACTGTAACTTGCTTTGGTCTAACTTTGCTCTAAGTAGCATCTCTACTGTGTAGTTACATAAACTTCAGGATCTCATTTGTATATTTTTAAATACTTTCCTGTCACTTTTAAGCGTTAATAACATCTTATTTGGAAGGGTTTTATTCTAAAAGGCTATTGGTTTTAAGAGGGGAAAACAAACCCCAGTGATAATTATTGGTCAGTAGGTCAAAAATATATTTGATTACATCCTCTAAAATGTTACTTTTTTTAAAGATAATAACTAAACATTCATAACATTTCAAGTTCAGCAACTTTTTGAAGGGGTTTCACGTGTTTTCAGACTCATTTGGGGGATAAACTCTCCATTTTTAAAGTAGTTAAACTCCTCTGTCGCCGGTGTTGAGAGCCACAATGTGAAAGCCCTGTTTCATAGAGCGTAACTCAACTGAGAAATCATCGCCGTCGACAAGAGGGATGGCAAAAAAAATAATCAAATAAAAATAACAGAGCTGTCATTTAAGAGGAAATGAATAACAGAGATAATGGTTTAGCCCTGGACAGCCTTGTTTGGTCCTTCAGAGGAAACCGAGTGGAGTAAAAATGCTTCAGGTGACGCCGGATGTCGAGGCTCCTCCGTCTGCATGTCTTGACATCATCAATAGTGTAGCTCCATCCTTGTTAAATCAACTGTGAATCTCTAAATCAGCAGACAGAGCTCCGATCAGCGCCGATGTGTTTGAAATGTCAGAACTTCCTTTTTTTTTTTAAGATGAAAACACATTAAAAAAAAGCTTTTTCTTTGTTGCAATATAAGGGTAAGACATTTAGTGAATGACCTATCGATTTGTGTGAGCTGTGCGGTTCCACGTAACAAAAACACTGTTTTTTATTATGTTCCCCCCCGATTCCTTCCATCAGAAACTTTATAGTATAACTTCTCTAAGCAAATATCCCTCGGTTACAAAAATAGACTTTTCTCTTTTCATAAAATAATACACATAATTAATTTTTTTTCCGGTGATATATTTCATCTGTTAAGGTAAAGAGCAAGGCTGTTCTTTTTAAAATTAAACCTTATCGTGAGAGAAACAGAGATGTGAAGCCTAGCACCATATTCTTCATATCCCCCCTTCACAGATATGACTTTTTTTTCTGAAAGCGTTGGAATATGATCGATTTTGGGAAAAAAAACCCCATCTTCTCTCCGCTCTCTGGACTCTCATGTTTTGCATATTCTGGTTGAGTCCAGACTCTCAACCCTCACAGCAGCCGGGCGAAGCTAAAAAACTCCCACCAATCCAAATCCTTCTTATTTATTTGAACCCCAACTCACCCCCCCTCTGAAAGAAACCCCCAAAAAGCTTTATAAACTACACCAGCCAACAAATTAAGATAAAGGTAACAACGTTTTTTTTTTTTATCCGAAACATCTCACAGGCCATTGCTTCACTTTTTGTACAAACTGAAATAAAAGAAAACCAAAAAAGGAAAAGAAAAATAGTCCAAACTGATGTTAAAACATAAACGAGAAACAAGTCCCAAACACTGATGCTACAAAGAATTAGAAAAACGTATGTACAGGACCCTGTATTCCTTGACTTTCTGGGTAATTTATCATAGGTGTTGGCTTGTGTTACGTGAGTGTTTATACAGGCATACAAAAAAGTTCCCCTTGCTTCTTTTTTTTGTTGTTCAGTTTCAATAAAAGCTCTTATTGGACCAAAGGAAAAAATATTTGCCACCACCACCTCCGTCGCCAACATGTCCGACGCTCCTCCTCCTCCTTCTTCTGGTGTTTCCTGGTGCAAATTCAACAGCAGCAAGTAGCTTTAGTGCCATTCGGGTCCATCATGGCTCCGGTGCGTTCAGGGTCCGAGTGCCAGAGGTGAGTCCTCCTCGTGTCGGACGTCGTCCAGATCCGCAGTCCATCATCCCGCCCGGCACTGTCTCTGTCACCAGATGACGCTGGATATACTGGTCTCCCGGGGCAGCAGCGGCAGCATGGCGTTGTTGCCGTGGGCCTCCTCCAGGCTCTGCTGGCGCGGCGACTTGGACTGCGGCCGCTGTCCATTGATGAGCGTCATGGGGATGTTGCAGTAGGTGTGCTGGTTGCCTAGCGAGGAGAGTGGTGGGAGCGTGCCGCCAGGCGGCAGGTCGTAGTCGTAGCTACGGTAATAGTGTTTCTGCCTCATCTGGGTGTGGCAGGAGTTGTGGAAGGTCGAGCGCAAGTCCGGGTGTGCCGTCGCCATGGCGGTGGAGGTGGCCGCCGCCATGGAGATGGCCGAGACGGTCTGGAGCTCGCTGAAGGGGCCCTGCTCGCTGACGTCCAGCACCTGCTCGTGGGAGATGCTCAGGGGCTCCATGCGCTTGAAGGGCATCTCGTAGAGCAGCTGCTTCCAGAACTTGGAGTTGAGCTTGTTGCTGGACGGCCCGCGCCACTTGATGACCGTCAGCATCTTGATGGTGTGTTTGAGGGCCTCCACTTCCTGGTAGTTCATGATGCCGCGCAGCTCGGCGCACTCGATCAGGATGACCTTGATCTCACCGGTCACCAGCATGTTGCGCAGCCTCGTCTCCAGCTCAAAGATGCTCCACCCCCTCCGCACCACGTAGCTGGGCGTCATGACGATGATGAGGCGCTTGCTCTGGTCCACACAGCGCGCTACGTCCTCTATGTAGGCTGAACACACAGACACAGACAGACAGACAGATGACTGTACAAACAGAAGCATGTTCTCCATCTGTAGGCCTCATTTCTACTTGCTCGTGTGCTGTTTTTTAGATCCAACAGTGGATGAAAGAACACGGAGCTAATGGCTGATGGAAACATGATGAAACAAATCACAGCGGCTGTTTGAAGAACTCTCTTGGCCTCACAGCGACTGCTTACCAAACTACTGTCTTTTATCAAAAACATTTCAAACAACAAAACTCAACCAACTTTAGACGGAAAGACTGATTCTTTTCTCGAAGACTGAAGTTGTTTAATTTAAA
Source organism: Ctenochaetus hawaiiensis (assembly GCA_029783645.1). NCBI lineage: Eukaryota > Metazoa > Chordata > Actinopteri > Acanthuriformes > Acanthuridae > Ctenochaetus > Ctenochaetus hawaiiensis. Next base: position 8,963,623 of record JAPZDY010000017.1, read on the forward strand.
CATCAGATGAGCTTAAGATCTACAGCATCATTAATTCATCCGACAGCCTGGCGTGAGGATGTTGACGGATGAGAAGATAAAAAAAGAGGCATTATTTTATATTCTTTTTCATATATTTATAATAGGATGTAATTGCACAGAACTACAGACAGAAACAAAGAAAAAAGGGGGGTCACTTGTTTTTACTAAAAACGTGACAAACATGAAACACTCAAAGCCAAACGAGAAAAACCTGCGTGAACGTGAGTCTGCATGCTCACACCTGAAGATAACTTAAATACAGAGTTATGTTCCTGTTTCTGATGAGTAGCTCAGCTGCCTGCGAATAATGACTGTGATTAAATGTTTCCTCAAGCCTGTCCTGTGTGTCAGGAGGAGGGCAGTGTGTGTGTGTGCATGTGTGTGTGTGTGTGTGTGTGCGTGTGTGTGAAGCTAATGCCTGCTTTTAGCCTTTCTTGGCAGAGACAAAGACAGAGTGGCTCCTCAAAAGCAGCGAGAACGGATTAACTGGGCTTCACTTTACAATCAAAGCTTATGACCCTCTTGTTTGAGTGTGTGTGTGTGAGGAGAAATTGGGTTTTATTTGACTTCCTCCCTCTCTCTTTAAGTCATAAGACTGATTGTGTGTGTGTGTGTGTGTGTGTGTGTGTGTGTGTGTGCAGGTCTTTAGGCAAACAAACGCCACATCTCCTCTCCGTCCTGCTTTCCTGCCTCGAGGCGCCGAGACGAGACGAGACGAGGAGGCCTGATTAGAGTAAAGTCAGATCTGAAGTTGCCCTTTTTTTTTTGTTTTTTACTTCGACATGACAAGTCAATCTCTTTGCCATTTGGTAATTGGTCCTCATGCTGTAATTCGCCACAATCCATCCCTGGAGCTGAACCCCCCCCCCCGTAAGCTTAGAGCCTGTTCAGTTCAGGCCGAATCAAGCAGGCGGAAAAAAACCAAACAAACCAGATTTTCTTTTATCTTATCATGAATAAAACAAACAGGAGCGGATGAATGGATGCTATATAATTAGCTAATGAGTCGTAGTTGCAGTTTATGTTTTGAATTGATTAAACTGGAAGTAAATTTGCACTCTTGGGGGGGGGGGCTCCTGTCTGCTAACGCTTTATAGCTTCATAGATTAAATTCCTCCTTTCAGAGACCTCACGAGCTTTACAATCCAAGTGTTGCATGTGGATTAATTGATTCCTGTCTGCCTTAAAAACTAAATCAACACTGTGTTGTATGAGTCAGAAAATCACTGCTCTTTCTAGTTACTTTCTTACGCCTGAATCTCAAACACTAACGAAGCTCCAGGTGGGAAACATCAACATTTTGATGTCTGTTATGACTATCTTTTGTCGTGATACAATAAATTCCACACATCAGATTTCCTAAGAAACACTTAAAAACACAAAAAACGGTTACTAATCTTTATTTTCGGTACATGAAAGTGACAAATGAATAAAATATGGTGAAACATTTAATAATTAATGTTAATGAAGGCTTTATGAGTTGTAAATAATGGCTTATAAATGGTTGATAAATAGTTTATCATTGCACTGACAGGATAACAAAGCCAAAAGAACTTTTCACAATATGGAGACTCCGGCTGGGAAATAAAAAATTTTAAAAAAGTACTTTTTGATTCAAATCATTTCATTTGATCTGATACTAAGACATAAAATCATTAGATATATTGTTTAATATAGACTACTGTTTCCCTTTTCCCATCAGTGTCTGACAGGGTTCAAACTAACACACTGCAAACACCAAACGCTGCAGATTTTTACGTTTGGTGAGTAAATATTTGTTCCAAAATAGCAAAAGAATTGAACAAACACCCTGAGAGTTTTTTTTGTGTTTCGGTGTCATTTACAGGAGCTGCTCCTGTCTTCTGCTGCAGAGGTTCATACAGGGACAGCAGACTCCATGGTGCATTTAGTGAACCCTGTAATTTCTAAAATCCATATCAGAATGGCCAAAAAGGTTGTTAAAAAGTTTCTGCTTTTCTTGTTTTCCTTCCTCTGTTTCATCCTTTATACAGCCATTAATAACAATTCATAAGCCTAAAGGTTTGACTTATTATGTAAGTGTTACTAAAGTTCTTACATCACTGATTTGTTTAGAAAATCAGCATCAGTGTGTGTGTGTGTGTGTGTGTGTGTGTGTGTTGACACGATTGTTAAAAATCTGGGGGAAAAAAAAGTACCTCTAAGTAGTCGTGTGTCATCCTGGAAATGATCATTGGTGAAACCTAAACATAGATATTTACATTCAAAGTGTGATCAAGAGATTTGCAGTAAAAAAATCATTTTTAAAGACACAGTTCTGTCAAAATGTGGGGACATGGCTCTGGCATAAACTGTGTTCTCTCCAACTGGTGCTCCACCGGCGATTGTGAGACGGTAATCGCGCCGACCAGTTTATTCCAGTTTAATATGGGACATGTAGCATAAAAAAGACAAGGAAAAGATATATTTTGCTTGCAGTTCAGCCGGGTTGCATGTTTGCTGCTACAAAAAAAAACAAACTAAAAGTCCATCAGAAAGAAATCTATCAGAGTGGTGAGATGTTAAAAATAGTGCAGCATTCTGTGGAATAACACTTATCAGCAGCTTCAGGAGAAGGATTGTTGACGCTGAATCCCCAAATGGCCAAACTGTGTTTATCTATAGCTGTGTGGATTATGCTTTATTGTATCGTCTGTTGAGATGCTAATACATTCCCAATGGGAGCTAAATGTTTATACACAGACACAATGAGCCAGCGAGCTGGAATAGCGACAGACGCGCTTTAGATTTCCTCTCAATCCTTGCATTTTTATGCCATTTTTCCCATATTACAACAGTCCCCTCGCATCGAGCACATAATCACAGCAAGGGAGTGAGTTTATAACCTTGGCACAATGCCACCGAAGAGGAGCGTAATTAGTAATGGCGAGTATGTGCAGGAAGACAGGCAGATGCAAGTATTCAGATGGAGGCTAATAGCATAATGATATTGTCAAAGTCGTCTGTGTGATGGGTTAATCAAAGATAAGCGCGGGGCATGAGAGGTGCTCCGTTAGAAATATATATAGAGGCAAAACATGCACTGATATCCATGCATAAAGAGCTTTCTGATTGCACAGCTGACATCGTTGCGCAGCAGCATGCAGAGGTGCAGTTTGCATGGAGCTGGATCAGAAACATGGGATGCAATAACAGACTCTTTGGCTCTTTGCACCAGTTATGCTGCATGTGTCAACCAGGTTATTATACCCCCCAACTGGCTTCACATAGTCAAGATAATGCACTTTAAATACTGAAGCACATAAAGAAGAAACTTATAATTCCACACTCATTCTGGCCACTGAGTGTTTTCAAATTATAATGTAAAGCTTTTTATTTATAAGTCTTAATTTCTCATTAATAACTGCAGGAACTGAACTAAAGTTTTATGTTGAAATCAAGTTAAACTGAGTTTGTAGACTCTTGTGGTTGGAGAGGAATTTAGAAAGTGCTGCAATGAGCCCCTGTCTTCAGTAAAAGTGCAGTAGATAAAGTATTATCTGCGAAATTTACTGGTTGCAATGACATTTTAATGTTGCATTCAGTGCAGGTGGAGCAAAGTTTACTGACTTTATGTACTTGTGAGAGGTTTCATCCATAAAAATATACCTTATTTTAAAGGTGATCAAACTTTTTGTACAACAATGTCGACTGTCAAACAGTATTCCTGCTGAGTTAGCACTTCTGTACATGTGCTTAGTTACTTAATGCTACATGTGGATTCATAAACTGGTTCAAACTGAGCTGTTTTTAGTCAGGTGTGATTCATCTATTGATCTTTTCACATGTGAGGACTAAAAGTTGTAAACTGAAATCTATCGCATTATTTTGTGTTTGTGATTAATGAAACATGGCTACCTTTAAACAGGTGCCTGTAAACCCATTTTTTGGTTTTAGGTAACCATTTCAACTGTTTATCTACTAGTTTTTGTAATTTATTTGAGCCATTTACCCAGTTCTTTCAGCTATACTATTGTCTTTAACTTGTTTGCTGTCTTGCTAACTATTTCTCACACACACATATAATGCCAACACAGGTTCGACAGCAAACTCGATATGTAGATGTATTTTTGTTATTCAGTAGTTTGTAATATGAATAATTATTATTAGTTTTATTTGAGCTACAGTTCTCTTTTCTATAGACATACTAACAAACTATTTTTTTCCCCAGGCTTTATTTTAGAAAAGCTCCCTTACTTTAAAAAAGTTTCTGGTCAACATGAATCCATGCAGGACCAGCCAAGACCTGGAAACAAGGTAGTGACGTTTGGACACATTTTTTGTTTTGTTTGTGCAGTTTGTTACCAGGCAAGAGCAAATAATTTGCAGGAGTGTGTTTGTGCCTCTGCAGAAACTGACATACGAGTACCTGTGGTGAAAAATCACTGCATCTAAACATTCAAAAGAGGTGCAAACTGTTTTTCCTCCTGAACTTTTCTAAGATGTTCTGTCAAAGCAGTACAATGTCTGTGTTGTTTTGTGCCATAATTACAACTTCATCTTATAATAGAAATCTAACAAGACTGAAGACTTTTATCCATGGTTATATTTAATTGTCTACCATCTAGTTTTGCTTCCTTATTCTCTTGTTCTCACAGAGATATAAACTAAAGAACCAATAAACACCATCTTTTCTTAAACTGATCCACTTCAGTTCAGCCAGAGGTTAGAAAAAGCTCATTTCACGATGGTCAGAGAAAACAAAGATGGTCTTGCAGGTCTGGTTACGCCACAACACAAATGCATAACAGAAAAGAAAACCACAAACAAGGCAAGTCAACCACGGCACGGACAACACGAGCAACACCAAGCGACAACACATTCGACACAACGTGACATCGCTGTGAGAGAGAGAGAGCTTACTTCCTGTGGGGATCAAGTCCCTGTCTGGAATGAAGAGTTTATACCCATAATGCTTCTCCAGCACGTCAGGGAGGATCTCCAGGGCAAAGCGCTCCTCCTCTCGGGTCTCCTGGCTCCACTGGTCCGGGTCCACTTTGGTGTAGGACAGGTAGGCATCGTAGTCCTTGTTATCTGCAGGTAGAAAGGGGAAGACAGGTACGGAGATGAAGTGATTATCTTTACTCCAGCTGGCTCACCAGGTTTGTTAGCGGAGCCTTAATGCTCCTCAGATCCTTCAAACCCTCTCATTTAGTTTTATAACCTCTGCTATTGAGCAGGTGCAAAGACAAAAACAAGGAATAAAAGGAAGCCTGCTCCCTTGAATGCTTCATATATGGGCATTAAAAAGCTCCCAAAACCGCTTTGCTTCAATAAAATGTGTTTATGCTTTATGATTTGAACATGATCTTTCCTGCACTGGTCAGCAAAGTTATGAGCAGCTTCACCCCAGATGCTCACTATCTGTTTTCATAGTGTTGCACAGAGAGCTGTTGGTTTACCGGGGGACTTCGTAGAGACCGGACGGCCCCATTACGCCGACCTCCAGACACCTCTGCCCGTCTGATAGCTTTTCATTATGGCTCCGTCCCCGCTGATGAATAATGTTACCTTGATAGCTGCTTGCCCACTGCAGGCAAAACAAATTAGAGTGCGGCCTGAGCTAAATGCCCAACGCGCCGCCTGCCAGGCCCGACGTATGGCATGGCTCCATCACCCACATGAAAGCGCTGATTGATGATGGATTTGAAAGGGCCGAGCGGAGAGACGGAAAGTGAGGAGTGAGGGATCCACTTTAATGTTTCTACTCAAGCTGGAGCACTTTTTTGTACAACGAGTCAGGAGGGTGGAGGAGGAAGGGAGATATCCCAGAGTCTCCGGCTACTAAAGGGAGGAGATGAAAGCTCCTGGCTCCTTTAGAAACACATCAACTCTTATGTTGTGTTTAAAGCTGACTGAACAACCAAACCACTTATTAGAGTGATTCCAGTCTTGTTTTTTGTTCTCAAATTAACCGCAGACATGCTGAGTCTCGTAACTTCTAACTTTTTCCACATTTACCCCAGTTTAGGGTGAAAGAGCTTGACAGACTTTTTGTTTCCATCCAGACACAACAGAGGAGATACGTTGGCTCCGTTACTCCGGATGATAGACACAAACAGTTCACACTGAAATAAACTCAAACCAAAGAAAATAGGCCTGATTCAAAAAGTCAAACTGAAACTATTTCCAAATTTGCAAGACAGACATTAACAGTTATGACTGTTTATTTATGTTGTTTGTAATTGAGGTGAACTGACCTTTAAAAATTAACCACATATGATCTGATTATCGCAACTAAAGTAACTCAGTCACAAATCAGGTTCAGTAGATGTCAAATTTTAGGGTCATATATCACAAAAATATCCAATTCCGTGTGTTTCTTTATTCACTAAAACCCTCATATCTTTGCTACAAAAGGGAGGGGAAAAATCTGAATTGGGACACAGCGAGCTGTGATGCGTTCAGAGCCTTTGAGGTGAACTCATTAGAGACACGAGCAGCTCTTGGATCTTCGAGTTCTTGCCTTCATTACGACTTCGGTCCCTTTTGCTTTGCAGTGGCCACCTGCAGCGCGAGCGCCACGAGGTGACGTTTAACCCGTCAAGGCAGCAAGAAGTTGGGAGCTGATGATGAGAGAGAGTCGGGTCAAAACAACAGAAAAAAAAACATCAGAGGAGCAGATGAGGTTCAAGACGAAGATTTTGGGATCAGCTCTCAGTGCAGTTTCCTTTTTTTTAAGCTTTAATATCCTCTCCAATTAACACCACTCCCTCTCCCGGGGGGGGGGGGCTACGAGTCTGTCAACAAGATTCACTCACTTCCCCGGTGGGTAATTTTGATATTTGGCAAGTGCTCACGACTCTTACATGACACCTTATAATTAATCTAACTTGTTTTTTTTTTTAATGAGCGATTCATTTAACAACGTCGGGAGACACGTAAAAAAACAACTGAAATGTAACCTCATAATTACTTAGCATGGCGAACTCTGAGGCTTATATTCTTCTTCTTCACGGTGACATAAATCTGCCGCTCTGTGTTTCTCAGCTAGCTCTTAAATGAAAGCTGTGTGGGCAGATCAAGGGCCGTTTCAGTGGAGCTGATTCACTTGTCTGCGGTGAGAAAATGGAGAGGAAGAGGGAGAGGGTGAAGCTGGAAGGCGGAGTGACCCTCCTCTTGCATCTTGAGGAGTCGCAGGAGTCTGGTGAGGTGTATCTGAAAACGCATCACTCCTCCGTCCAGCACGCCGACCACAAAGGGAGGGGCTTGGCTTGTGTTTGATGCATTTGTGTGTGTTTGTTTGTTTGTGTGTGGGTTTTTTTTGAGGGGGGGGGTTAATATATGCATGTGCATAGAGAGCCCACAGTTAGATAGTTGAATGGTGAACTCTTGAACTCACGGCGGTGAGTGCCAGGAGAGTTGGAGGCGTAATCTCTGGGATATCTCCGGGCTCCATTACATTTAACTGGAGGAAACTGGAGGAAGCAGACGTACTTAACTCAGAAGCTGCATGAGCACATGAAGTGGACTGTTAATTAGCAGCTGAGCACTTTTTTTTTTAAACACACCATTTTGTTTTTAATTATTTGCTTCAGCTGTAAGAGGAAGGCTTTGCATCAGACAACACAGAGCAAAGACTCTGGCAGAAACAGTTTTTTCACAGCTCTGTGTTCATCATATATCATCTTTAAGTGTTAGCTCAGTCCAGGCTGAGGTATGTTGTGATTATATCACAGCTAATTAATGTTATTTTTAGGGCCGACATTCCTCTTAGCTATGATATAATAGCTACATATGACATCCTGCAGAGAGATTTCCTTTTATAAAATGTCTGAGAAAGCTCGTCCTTGCAGCCTGCATTTAGTGGGAGGCAGTTGCTATGCAACATACGAGCTTTAGAGACTTAACTTAGCTCGCTGATACCTTGTTAGCTTAACCTAGCCCTGCTAACCCAACCTAATAAGCTCTGTTATCAACTGATCAGGAAAGTTTATTTGTCTCATGTAATTATATAAGGTCAAATGATTGTTTTACAGCTGCTGGAGCAAAAAACACTGTAGCTGTGACTCAGCTTTGTCTATGAACTGGATGATGGCTGAGACCCAAACAGCTGTGAGGTAACTGAAAAGTCTTGTTTCCCTGCAACAGACACTTATCAATCAACTTATCAATATTAGTCCACCACAGAGGTTTAATCTGATCTTAAATGTTTTGTAAAACAGAAGCTGAAAATGTCTTAAATGTGCTGCTTACATGCAGAGAGATGCAGAACCGTGCAAAGAAAGTTTGACATAATCGCCATTAGAAGAAGTTATATCAGAGTAAACAACCAATCAGATTGCTCCCAAAGCAGCCAAAATACATAAACAAACAGCACTTGACAGTCTGATTACAAATCAGCTACTTCCTGGTGTCTACCTCTGCATCTTAAATATGCAAATTAAACAGGATGCATTACAGCTGCTGTGTGCGTGAGATGGGAAAACTATTAATGCTCAGTGTCGCCAAACTACGTGAGCAGAGATGGAGGCTCATAATTCCCGCCGCGCTGACATTCATATTTATGGCAGCGCGTTGATGAGTTCCCACCTCCTTGACAAACTCGCTCGGCTGTTGTCATCATGAAGCCTATTATTGATTCCACTGACACCCACACAATGTGACAACTGAGTGGTCTTTAACTAAATTGCACCGCTGACAAATAGCTGACAGTCCCTCCTATTGTTACGTGAAGCTTACAATTTTACATCTGGCAGAAGAGAGAGGCAGGCGTTCAATTAGCTCTTCGAGTGGCCACAATGAAACACAAGCACTTTCTTGGCAGTGTGTGCAGATTTATGTTGGGGGAAAATAAAATGTCTGTGCATCCGAGACACTGGCTTAAAGGCTTCTCTGAAAAATGTGTGTGTGAGTGTGTGCAACCCTGTCTCACATGCATCTACTTCCTCCTGTCAGTGTCATACAGATGTGATTGCGGTTAACCACATCCTGCCAATGCTCAGCGACTGGCAACCATTTACAGTTTGGCACCTTTTTAACTCTTTATCCTTCCCCCTTTTTTTTTCTTTACAGTATGTTGTCAACAGAAGTCAGATGTTGAGTGTGTGCACATGTGATCACCAGAGGCGGCGGTGGAGTCATCTAATCGAGGGGAGGGAGGGTCTCCCGAGAGCTCTGGAGGCAGCGTGCTGTGTCTTATTGAACCTGATCCCCCTTGTACCGGAGAACAAATTGAAAATCTGTTTCTCTCTTCAAGCACTCACTCGGGTGGCACAATTAGAGGAGACAATTGCTGTTTGGTATTAAGTTCAAGGCCTTACTCTTTTTTTTTCCCTTCCCCCCTTTTTTTTCAGCACAACTGCCTCTGGGCCATCCGGTGCGGCAAAGCTCGGCTCTTCCGGGTCCAGAAGCCCAACACAGCCAGAGGTAATGACTTTCATTGGAACGTCTGATCCGGCAGCCATCACAGTTAAACAGAGCCGGGGGTGTGTGAGGATGGGAAACAGGGTACGGAGTACTTTTTACCTTTTAACGCTCATAACTCTCTCGCTGTCTCTCCTTCGGCGGTGCAGAGTCCCTCAGCCTCTCCGAACTAATCTCATTCCCCCCGAATTCGCTGCTACTTGAGAGACTCATTACAGGGGAATCAAATTAAAACTTGCTCCTTGTCTCAGTTTGATGCGTTCTCAAACTAAGACTCATCCACCAGGCCCAATCAGAGGGATTTTTCTTTTTTTTCAGCTTTTACTGTTGCAGATGAGGCCTCAGCGTTAATGTTTTTGTCTGGCACAGGGACGTTTTGTGGGTGTTTTGATTGGCTTTATGGAGGGTGTGTTCAGCAGAATACATGATCCTTCCACTTTTGCACTTGCTCATGTGCAGTTTTTAGTGGATTTGCATGGAAAAACAGCAACAATGAACACAGAAATGAGCAGGATCACAATCAAATCCCACAATAATGATGTTAGAATATTATTTGCTATCAGCAGTTTCAGATTTTTTGGTGCATATCAGAGGTTATGTTTGTCCAAGTTATACAAATTATATAAAAGAAAACAGACCTTTCCTTGATTAACAACTCAAGATAATGCACCTAAATTGCCTGAAAATATCAGAAAATAATGCTTAACAACAAGAGCAACGCGGGTGCAATGACTGCTCTTTTGCTTAATCGCTGAATTGATCAAACCTGCTGCTGCAGCATCCTTTTAGTTACAATAGAGAATAAAATATTATCATAGTAAAAGCTTTCCAGAGTTGTAAAAATGCATCTTGAGGTATTTTAAAGCAACCTTTAAATACACAGGTTCGTAATTCAAACAGGAGCTTTCTTCCTCCTCATCCTTTCACCGGCACCTGTAGCAAGATGCTAACAATAAATACAAACCGGCAGCTCGCTGGGCTGCAGCGAGCAGAGCCGAGGCGTCTGTAAACACGAGAGTCTGTTTCACTGTGTACAACGGCTTCATGCTTATTCACTCCAAACTCAACGGCAGAGTAACAAACTGAGGTTAGAGCAGATGTGAAGAGCGATCGGCTGAGCAGCGTGTCCTCTGCAAATGGCTGCTGCTGAAAGCATCGTGAAAAGTAGCCGTGCTGACACTCGGCTTTGAGTCTGCAGGTCTTCTGAGGCTATTGTGATTGGAAAAATGTCTCTACCATAATGGGTTTCCCTCAGTATGATTGAAGCCGCTCTATCAGAGGCTCTGACGCCGAGGCGTGATGGTTTTCTTCTATTACACTCCTTTTTCCATTGTAGCTGCGGTGGAAATATACAACCAGGACAAAAAATAATACAAACACCTTTTCTTAGAAAGGCACTTGAACTATCCAGTGGTGGATTTGGGATCAAACTCTTTGCTACTGATGTGCTTCATGGGTTTAATAGCAGTCAGCAGACATCTGGCAGCAGGCAGACGGTTCAGAAGAACAGCAGATGCATCAGAAAAAAACAAAAAACAGAATGAGATTTACTGCAATAACCAACAAATCAGTGACGTATATTTTGCACTAAATGTTGCATTCGGTCTTCAACAAATAATGTGTACTAGAATGCATTCCTGACGTTTGTCTGCCTGTGTTTTTCGATGGTGATTCACTGGAAAAAATAAGAAAAATGCACAACAGCACAACGAAATACAGAGCAGCTGCTACATTCACAGTGTTTAAGCGATCAAGGCTGCGTTTTTCTTTTAAAGCTAAACTTGGTGACTCTGCCTGATGGGGGCTCTGAAAAGCAGCGAGAGGGAACCGTTTGAAAACCTGAACTTCATTACCCAAAAGCCACGCGTTGTGATGTCAGGAAATGGCACCCAGCATGAATGTTTTCACAAGGCGGGCTTGTGATTAGCTGTTGCAAGGATGCAAATATGACAAGAAGAGAAACAATATCAAAGACCAGTGAGTTGTTTGCTGCTGTTTAGGAGTTTACAGAATATTTTGCTTTTTTATTTTTTGGATTTAGCTTTTTTGCAAGTCCAAAAAAGCAAGTTGAGACGATTTCTTGAAATTGACAACAGAATTTCTGAGTTAAGAACGACGGGAGGCTCTTCTCTGCGTCGTTTTCAATGATAAAACAGGTGCATATTTACATAAAAATAGTGCCACATGCGGCTTTAAGATATGAAAAATAGCCCAGGTGTTTTCTGAGTAAAAATAAATCTGCATGCAGAGCAGCACTGACGCTGCTCAGGTTTGGGATTTGATTCCTCCTGAGAAAAAGAAAAGATGCTTTCGCAGCGGTGGAAAGTGGTTTAGAAATCATCGACTAAAAAGAAAACACTGCAGTAACACAGATTATGGAAGATTATTATAAAAACGGTGAAAAGTAAATTACGTCTTGCGCCTTATCTCATCTTACCTCCATCTAAGTCCTCGCTGCCAAAGTGGTTCCTGTAGAAGAGCATGAGCTCGATCCTGTAGCACTTGTACAGCGTCACCAGACAGATGAGCAGCAGCAGGATGGCACCGAGACCTCCGGCCAGCTCCACCGTGTACATCAGCTCCGCTAATGTGGCGTACAGGGGAGGGAGAGAAACAAGGGATGATTAAAGAGATGAAAAATAAAGTCACAATGACATAAACCAGCATGAAAATGGGCGTTTAAGTGGGCTGTGATTTGAATATTTGCTTAAATATTGAAGAGTTGACCCTTTTTTGCCATCACATTTATCATTTTAATGGATTTTTTAATGCTGTGAGGCTGCATTTATTCTCTTCAAAGTTGCTGTTAGACATCACAATCTTTATTTCTCAGCTCTTATGTACATAAACGTCAGCCTGCATCCACATCTGATCACACTGTGAGCAGAATCTGACTGCAGAGCGTCAATACATGTGAAATAATGCATGCTGCACACATGATGGATGAGAAAATTGCACGAGCTATTGTTCAAAGATTCTATGCTGTGAATTCACTTTGCCTTAGCTCCATATTTGTTTGCTACAGGCTTATATGCATCTGCGGCTCAATTCATTCAGTGCATGATTGTGTTTTCCTTGCTTTTCCCTCGCCATCTTTTCATGTTGCTCATGGGTATTCTCCCCGTGGCTGGACTGCATCCAGACGACACATAACTCCAACCCGAATCAAAGTACAACCACGTCTATGCCTGTCACTTACTGCCTCCTGGCCTGATTGGATAATAAAAAAAATCACATTGAGGCAACCGGCGCGACAATAGCAAGTGACAGATCAAAACCGCCACACTCATGAAGATCGGTCACATGTGTGTGCGGGCCGTGGTGAGGTACGAGGCGAGGGAAAGCTTCCAGCTGTTAGCTGGAGCGCCTGTTTGGATCGAAGCGGTCTGCTCTCCCCCGCCATCCGCCAACGCTGTTGCCTGACGTGAACTCATGAAAAAGCATCGTTGGGAGCGAAACTTAAAGAAGGACTTCGCTGTTGATATTTCAGCTTCATGTAACTTGTGGACATTTCTTGAAAAAGCACGGGCCGTTCAGGAGAAGCCAGAGTTGTGGTGTTATTGAGGGGGATGAAAGGTGATTTTTTACACTATAAGACAATGGACTCGACCATTAGACTCCACGGTCTACTGACTCGCCTTGAAAACCGAGTCGTTTTCTTTGTCTTTTCATGATCTCGTCTC
>JAPZDY010000017.1:8977072-8995649 GCA_029783645.1 Ctenochaetus hawaiiensis
CTATAGAGCTAACGAGCGTGGCCCGCGCCGCTTCATCACGCCTGTCTGGGCGACGACCTTCAGCCAAAGCTACGGACGGATGGACGGACGGACATGGTGGCAAACAAAAAGAGCAAACTAACTCGGGGCAGAATGAACACAGGTTTCCCCCATCAAGCTTCCTCTCTGCTCCGGAATCAACCTGAGTTTGTTCACTTTTCTCGGAGAGTTTGTGGCTAACAAGCTCTGCGAGAAGCCGGACCTCGACATTATACTTCCTCTTCACCGTCTCCTCCACCTCTGCTCTGCCCTCTCGCCTCAGTAAACACTGCTTCCCTCCTCAAGTTTCTGGACAGTATAACGAGCCGGCCGCTCCTCAAGCAGCAGAGATTACAGCGGAGGAGGCCGCTTCCTCCTCTGCCTGGCATCCATATTGTAGCAGCGCTGCAGTGGGACGGATTAAGACAAATTAGCTCCCGACGACTAGAAGGCTGGATTTGATGGAGCCACACGGCATCAGGCGATTCATCACCTCTTTTTTTTCCCTCTATTTCTGCATCTCTCTCTCTCTGTTGTCTGGGAGCAGGCGAAGAGGAAAGGCAGAGTGGTGGTTTAATGGTAAAATAAAACAGGAGGGAAGGAGTGAGAATGTGAAATTTGAGTTTGCTTGCTGCTTCCCATGTTCACAAATCAGGCATCTTATCATATACAGCACAGGCAGCTGTCTGCTGGTTGATGCTGCTGCTGCTGCTGTGAAAAAGTATATTTCTGGATATGCTGCTGATGAGAAAAAAAAGCTGGTCAGAAGGACTTGCAGAATTGAAACTTCTCGACTCCGAGAAGTTGTACAAGAAGTGAAAATAAGGACACATCTCCCTGCCAACTCGACATACAACTGAAGGCGTATTCTGATTGATGCTGCGCTGAGATAACTCCATTCATTTGAAGTGTCATGTGCTGTTTTCACAAGCGAGGACGAGTCTGACGCATTTTTGAAAAGACGGTGTAAACAGTGACCGGCCTTGTGCTGCAGCACACCGTGGATGCAGCAAATAAAAGAAACACAGGAACCGGTTGATTTCGTGTAGACCAGCAATCCTGCGAGGACCCGGCTAATCTTCTCTGGTTTATTCTGAGATTCCACTGTGCAGCATAAACCCCTTTAATATAGCAAATGGAGGGGAACTGGGCTGCCATCAAAGCTGGATCCAAAGCTGCGAGCTTAAAAGTGAGGGAAAATATCTTACTATGTAAATGTATTCCACGCTGACAACTTTAAGGATGCAGAGACCCCCCCTAGCCTTGCTGCAAAATAATAAAAAAAAATCTTACTTACATAACCACGCTGGAAAGAGTGCATCTCTATTTAAAATCATCACAGAATCAACTTTCAATCATCCTCAGTGAGGCGAAATCTGAGGACAAACTCCGAAATGTTTGCTTGAATAAAACAAGATGTGGGAAGATGAGTGATGAGAAATGTCTGGGTGAGAGTTTGGCTATCAAAGGATATATGTGTGTGTGTGTGTGTGTGTGATGAGGAAGGTCATTGACAGACAGTCAAACAGCTTTTCTGGCATCATAACACGGCAGGCTGCCTCCCTCGAAAAGCACTTTTTCTTTCTCTGCAAACTTATCCCTCCTCAGGCCGAGCGAGATGAATAGGCTTTCTGCACTATCCACAATACTGTCCCATTTTATTCCTTCCCCGAGGCAAGAAACAACTGGTCAATTCCCACAATCCCACTAGTTGTTCTTCTTTGTACTCCATAAATTGCTGCGAGAGATTCACTCTATTGTCAGAGCGAAGGCCTGTGGTATTAAACAGTGTTTTTCACCTCCGAGGCTGCAACATGCCATTATTAAATATCAAGGTTTTTGTATCTATCTGCTAGATTCACCTTAAAATACTGCTTTAAAAAAACTTGATTATTTTTCATTGTGCAACTGAATCTCTGTGTTTGTTTGTGTGCTCACCTTTCTTGGTGAGCTGGATGTTGGCCTGCCGTCGCCCGTTGCCGTTCTCCACGTAGCAGGTGTAGTTGCCGAGGTCGCTCTCCTCCAAGGAGTCAATGGTCAGCGAGATGGAAACTTCCTGCTCTCCCAGGTGCTCTCGGATTGTCCTGCAGGGGGCAGCAGAGAGCAGAGAAGAAGAGACGCATGAATGAAAACTATTGCATTGTCAAGAGAGTAAAGGACTTGGAGAAATAAGTGTATAATGGTTATAAAAGTAATGACCAAAAAGCTCGTGGATGAGGAGTTTTTGCACCGGACACACCTGCTTTTTACCTGGATGTGACTGAATTTATGAATGTTTCTGACACCCCTCACACACCTTTAAACACCTGCAAACATCTGGCTTTTGTCTTTACTTAAAGCAGGGACAGTCAGCATTCATTCCAGGGTCAAATGAGATTATTACATTGCAACAGTTTGAGAGAACAGTTTGGTGTTGACATTCAAAACTATTTAAACATATAGGAGGCTGCTGCGTTTGTTGGTTTGAGTCACCAGAGGAAGAGACGCTGAGCCGACTCATTTTGTCAGTCGAGTCAGTGCACTTTAGTTTTGTAGCTGCATCTTCTTTACAAACAGCGATCAAGGAGCGACTGCATGACAGGCTGTGAACTTTACAGACTTGATCCTCAAAATAACCACAAACCACAAAACTGACTGTGATGGAAATGGAGGAAGGTGCGGACAGCAGGGCCGAGCAGCTCCTCCAGCCTGCAGTGAAGTCGGCTAAACCACATATTGTCACCAGAGACAGCGAAAGAGTCCAGAATTATGGCTTGTTCCTTTCATTTCAACTTCATCCGTTTGAAGAGAACATGCGGAAAGTGTTTGCCTGGTGTTACGAAGCAACTGCAGACTTTCGGAGCAAACCGACTCTGAAAAACTGAAATAATATGTTTTTGATCTTTGATTTGGACTCTGACGGATCAGACAACGCTGGTCTTATGTGGTGTTGTGGTGTTGATGAAAGGAGGATTCACTGTTTGAGGCCGAAGACAAGCGTCGAACATGAAGTGTCTGATGTCGGACAGGGGGCCATCAATTAATCAGGACGGGCCGACTGCTGCATCACTGTCTGCTCGGTAAAACAAAACCAACATCCAAGCTGTTTGGTTACATTTAAACACAAAAGCAACTTCAAACGGAGTCCGACTGCACCTTATTACCGACGGCGAGGTGCACATCAAAGTAACGTCTGACCGTCTTCATCTAGGACGTCTGATTGAGATGAGGAAATACACACCGGACTGAAAATCTGAGTCAGAACATCAAGATAAAAACATGCAGAGCTGAAGATGTATTTTTAATTTTTTAGCTCCAGTGTTTGCAGGCTTGCAGTGTGAATACAGATTCCAGATAACAACATCAAATCAAATTCTCTGAATCCGTACCAAAAGCAAAAAAAACCAAAAAACAAAAAGCAAAAAACACCTAAAAATATGGAAAACAATAACTTTGCACTGCAGGCAGAGAGAGAGTCATAAATACGGAGGATTGACTCTAATAAAATATGGATTTTTCTGACAAAAAAAACTGCCCCGAGGAAATTTGAATCGAATCTACAGCGTGCGCCGAAAAAATCCATAAATCATGACCTTGAAATAATAAGCCTCCATCTGGGTGAGGTGCGATTTTGAGACATTGACACTGACATTTGGAGTAAAGCTGCGAGCTTTTGTACTTAAAACCTTTACACCATCTTTCTCCAATTATAATTATGCAGAAAAATACATCGAACAGAACTTTAAAGTCCAAGCTCTTCAATCTGCTGACATTTTTTCGTTGCAGCTTTTTTTCACTTTTAGGAGGTAACTTTCTGAGTTCGTCAGTAACACAAGAAGTAAATAACAAAGGCAGGAGGTGACAGTGCGTGACTGACAAGAAGCCAGCATCACATGAGTCACGGCAGATTTCCCCCCGTGATAAAATACTTCTTGGTCGACTCGCTGAGACTCTTGATGTCTATTGGTTGTGACATGTTAGTGCGGGGATAATAGTGTGACTGTCATGATGCACTGCGGCGGCGACCTATCACACAACATTTTTGCCTCGAGGGTTGGTGAGAAAAGAAAAAAAACTCTTTTGATGTTTTTGTTGCATAAAATTCAGCCATTTTCCCCCCAAAAATATATATAATAATTTATCACAACAACCTGTGAGAAAGACTAGAAACCAGTGCTGATCACAGTGATGGACTGAAGGACACTTGCTGCTTAAATTGGAAATAAAAAAAGGTTTTAGTGACCCACTCTTCATTATCAGTGACTCTTTTTTTAAATAAGCTGCATCAAACTGCAGCTAACTGGCTTCAATGAAACGTGCTGACAGCGCTAACAAGCCGTCAGGAGGAAGACGGCAGCCAGACCCTCCAAATGTCAGGAGATCCTGTTAACACTTTTAAACAAACTAAGCACTTTTTCAACCAAACTCTTCTTTATGAGAGTCTGGCTGAGTTTTAATGTCTTCAAAGATAAAACCTTTTCCAGCTGGAAGTCAGACAGTCAGGCTTTTTGTCAGTCTACAGGTTAGGGTTTTAAAAGCTTCTTAAAATCGAACAGATTCTGCTGATTTGATGGTTTGTTTCAGTGTTGGACTGTAAGGAAGTAAAGTTTCAAAAGTTAAAATGTTCGTCAGAAAAACAACTGCATTTGTCGGCCAATTAGATGAGAGGTACTGCAAAAGTCTTTCCAAGGAAAAGCCATCACTCAGAGGCCATCTTGCCCAAGAGCAATTATAACAGTCATAACATAACTTCCAAAAGTCACTGGAAAATAAAAACTGCATGTAAAGAATCAGCAATAAAACCTGATTTAAAAAACACAAACACTTTAGTGAGTTTGGCTCAAAATAAAGTTTAAAACACCAACATAAGTGACTAAATATGTATCCTGTTTGGCTTTTGTACAACAGGTGAGTGGCCATTGTGGAGAAGGAGCCACATTTGTGTCATAGAACTATTATTTCTGACATTAAAAGACTTTTCTAGTTTAAATTGTTGAACGGTTTGTCTCCTCTCTTGTAGCATCTCTTGTAAAGCTCATTTTTCAGAACAAACAGTCAGACTAAGAAGCTATAGTGGCTATCTGATGCTCAAATACTTCAACACAGCTGTGCTTTGACCTTAATGCTAACATCAGCACGTTAACATGCACACAAAGACAATACTGCAATTGTTTTGCATGCTAATGTTTGCTAATGAGCACCAAACAGAAAGTAGCTGAGACTGATAGGAACACTGTTACTTGAAAAAAAATATCTTATTACATATCAGTTATTGAAAAAACACATTATTTTACTAATTACTGATAATTTCCCACTTATGAAGCCTGGTCAAAGCATTTGTGTGAAACCCGACATGATAAGAGGAGAATAATGGGACAACAATGATGGTTAAAAGAGCAGAATCTCTCCTGCTGGGCTGCTGAGCAGAAGCGGGGATGATGTACGAGCAGATAATCTTTTCCAGGTTACAGAAATTGCAGCCATTTCAAAAGCCCTGTTTAATGATGCATGGGGCTAATGCAAGGTACGGGCCCCACGTGGGCATTCATCTGCTGCCTGCCTGCCGCGGGGCATCTGAATATGAAAACTCGTCTAATTCCTGCTGATCAATGAGGAGGCTAAACAAAGCAGATTGTGGAGTGCTCAGGAGATAAAGACAAACTACAATGCAAACTCTGCAGCCACGGCAATGCCTTACATTAGCTTTACAAAGTGCTGCTAATAATCGGTTTCCGACATAGAAAACACAGTTGCGGTGAAATTTCTTTCATTGACCATGTACAATGAAGACCCATTAGAGGCAATCATTTTGTTGCTATATGGACTAGCTGCTTCATAAAAAACTAATTATGAGGTGGTGCTCTTTAAGCTGATCTGCTGCAGAAAGAACAAAGGTTACCTTGTGGGTTATGACATGTGTGAGTATGTAATTGAGAGGGAAATTAATTTTCTCTCCGTTCCTGTGAGCTTTTTTTTCCGAACACTCATCCTTCTCCATCGTGCGGCCGGTCATGCAGAGACTCGGGCCTCCACAAGGTTGAGATATAGATCCACGCTGATGGCTTTTTAAAGAGGTGGCACCCATGTGTGACTCAACAAAGGCTGAGCTGAAACGCTGTAGGTGTTGGCACAGAGAGAAAAAAAATCATTGTTTACAAAGAGACTCACATCCATCATACTTTTTAGTGAAAGTTTTGAGTGGTGGAATCGCTTTGTTTGTGCATATGAGTGTGTGTGAGTGAGAGTGATGAACAGGAGGTGGAGAAAGTGTGTGTTGTCGGAAAAAGCGAACCCATAAAGTGTGAACACACCCACGCAAACCTCTGGCAGGTGGTGCGCGTAAAGGTCGAGGGCGACGGTAAAACTGGTGCCGAGTAGCTGGATGGAGATGAAAGTGCAGCCGGTTGCTTGATGCCGTTTGCAGCGAGGAGGCAACATGATGTCTCACCACGATGCTCGAGGAAAAACACAGGCAAACACCTCGGGGTTATCCTGGAAAACACCCCGGAGGTTGGGTTTGGTTCTGCGACTTCTTCAACTTTGACTTGGGTGCAAAAGCCGTTTTTTAATTTGGGTAAAGTCCAGAAAATCAGATCATGGTTCCCTTAAACTACGGCAGGGAACATATTACAGCATCACTGTCCATTTTGAACATAAACAAACATCTTATTATCCTGAAACCTTTTATTGGAGCAAAACAAACCTCCGAAAATACTCAAAGAGAAACCACATGACAGGCTGTGATCATGTGGGATCCTGAATACTGTGATCGATCTCTATGTATAAATGATCTAGTTTTTTCTCTCTGCCTCAGTGTGATGCCTGAACTTTTGAACTGTCCACATGCTTTGCTTTTATTCCTGAGTGTTGCTTGATAAAAGGTATCTGCCAGCTGTCTGCAGCTCCTCTGACGACACACACACACAAAAGCTGGGTTTGAATTAGATCACAGCAGATATTTCAAACGTACAACAATGTACAATTTAACATCACCAGGCGTCAGCTTCGAGGTATCACACACCGTCAGGCCAAAATTAATGCAACACACTGTAAACTACTATTACAACTAAATACTGTTTAATTCAATACAGGTTTCAAATACTAAGGCCTTTTGTCTCACTGTAACGCAGACTGACCAAAACTGCAAGTTATCTCAGACTCTCAAGGAGTCTGAAATTTTCTGAATACTTTTCTTTTTCTGACCTTCTCACCTTTAATGTGCCCCTAGGAGACTTACTGAGAATTTTGGACAGGCCGGACTCCTAGAAAGGAATATATCAGAACTTTGGACTGTAAATGCATGAACAAGTCCTGAAAGTGCTGGACAAATCCGGTCAGGACAGCTGGGCTTAAACTTTTGTCTCTGTGACCCTGAACTGAAAGAAAATGAATAAATGGAAAAACTGGCATGCTCAGAATTCTGTCAAGCTCAAGGCAAAGGTGTGTGTGGAAAAAACCTGGTTAGAAAATAGGCAATATGATGGAATACGACAGATTAGTCCCAATTACATGTCTGTAAAGAAAATATAAAGCTGGAGTTAGCTTAGCTTAGCATAAAGACTGAAAATGGAGGAAGACAGCTAGCTCAGGCAAAAATCACATTTTCTCCAGCTTATCATGCTAAGCTAAGCTAAGCTAAACAGCTGGTGGCTTCGCCTTCATATTTATTGCGCATACTTCAAAGTGCTATTTATCTTCTCATCCTAGTCTCTGCAAGGAAGGGAAGATGCATAATGTGCAAAAAATCTACATTTTCACTCAGTGCTAATAAACGGGCACAGTCTTTTTTCCACAAACAACTTCAAAACAGAGCAAAAAAACAAGATACCGACTTCTTCCTCTCCTTAAGTTCAAATCTTTTACAGATCCAGCAGGTTTAAATGATTGTCTGTCATTGTGGCATCAATGTCAGATTTGTTTTGCTGTGTTAATAAGCAGTGAAAGTATTGCTGGACTCTGTAAGTGCCCTGATTTCCCCTGAAAATATCTTGAGAGAATTAATTAGAGTTTGAAAATGAAATTTTACACATGAACTGCTGCTCAAAAGGGTGCTGCATGCCCGAACACCAGGGACCTTTTTTTTTTCTGCACTCCACGCTGTGACTTCACCTCCGAGATCCGTGAAGTCTTGTTCTGCAGCCACAAAAAAAATTTTATATCAACCCGGCATCTCGCTGGCGAAACATTGTGCCAAAAGATCCATTTCATGTATTACAGGCGGCCCTTGAGGGAATACTCCTGTGTGATTAATTTCCATTTCAAAGCTAACAGCTCATGGAAGGATGTCAGGGAGTTTTGGGTTTGAAGTGGTTCACATTCAAACAGCAGCGAAAGAATAAAATAAATAAAAACACAGAGGGAGGCTGCATCACGCTGAGGCAACACAATAAAAACATGCACTTGAAAAACTTGAGCGTGCACACACTGTGGGCACACGAGCCTCCTCACTTCTGCCCATGCATCAACACACACACACATGCACACACACACACACACTCTTTTTAAGCAGCTCAGGGTCACAGTTTTGATCTCTTGGCTTGTTCCCTCATTTGACTATTGAAATGAATGCAGGGTTTCTCACTGCACGTAACACACTCCTTAGTGTTTCCCTCCTCACATCTTTGTTACACCACCCACCGAATACCGCCACCTGCCGCCCCCCTCCTCCCTTCCTCCCTCCTCCACCTAAATCCTGTAGGCTCTAATTGGCCTGGTGTCCTTCACAACAGAGAGCGGCGCTGAGAGCCGGACGAAGAGCCGGCTAGAAGGCTAATAGAGACATCTGGAAATGCCAGGTCACTGACTGGGCCGCTCACTTCCCTCGCCGCCTTGTCACGCCGCTTACAGTTAACCTTTTCATTAGACGGCGTTTGTCGACAACAAGGATTTTCTAGTCATACGTGGTGTCCGTCAAAGGCAGTACAGTGGGGCTTGACATGATGAGAGGGTGTGTGAACGTGCATGATGTGTGTATTACCGTGCAGAACAAAAAAAAAAGATCTGTGTGAAAAGATAATGAGCTTGAAAATTCCTGAACACTAAAAAAAAAAACTATTGATATAATTTTTTACTGCCTTTGCCCTTCAAATAGATTCGCCATTTACAGTTCTGTTGTTTCTCTCATAAAGTTGCGGCTGCAGGAGAGTTTTGCTGCACCAACAACCATCTACTTTATAATTTATAGCGAGAATAAACTCCTCATCTGTTCAGCTGCTCATCTAACACAACTCAAATGCTGTCTAGTCGTGCATAGAGCTTGTTCTTAGGTTTCGAATATCAGTGTCTGAGATTTCTGCCTCCACTGAAAAACAATAAAACTGAATTTAAATGAACAATGTGACATCTTTGCATTAAAATGTCTAAAAATGACTATCTTTGTTACATATTTTCTTGAGTTGTGCAATTATATTATCCTAAATGTTTCTAAAAATGTGAAATATCAGAAATAAATCTGTAATTTTATTCAAGAAAACGCTGCATTTCATTTTGTGGCCTGGCTTCCATGATAACAGCAGTCAGAGAGTAATGAAACACAACATGATTAAATTTTAATCTGTAGTGCTTAAAACACTGAAAATTAACATTTAAAACTTAAACAGCTTCATGTATTTACAGAGATAATGCCTCTGTAACTCGGGATAACACAAACTGCATTGAGAACAGCTGGAATTTCATTTAAAATGACTGAAAATGAACAAAAATAAACCAGGATTATTTGCAAGTTTGAATAGTGTGGAACAATTTCTCATGATTTTATATCCTCCATATTATTTCCTGAACTCTCTGGTGACGACAGCAGCGCAAAAAACACATTATTGAGGATCAAGAATTTCCTCTTCACTGCCGCGACTCGATGAGAGATTATCTGTCGCTCACATTTTTGAAACAACATCTGGGAGACGACAAACAAGCCGCGGCACAAATACACGTCAGCTCAGTTACTTTATGTTAATTCTGAAGCAACACCTTTCCCACCTGGACGTCTGAGATCTGCATTCGTCTCTATTTGATTCATTTTTTGATGTTTTTTAATCCTCTTTTCTTCAGAAAGTCTCTTGACCTTATTGTGCTCGTGCTTCATTCATCTGATAATCCCGTCATCATCGTGTGTGTTTGTTTTAATCTCCTTTGTTTCACACGTGTTGTGTGTTAACAGACTGAAGAGTTGTCTATTGATGATTAAAACTGATTAACTGAGAGTGAACGCTTTGGTTTTAATTGACCTTCACCGCCTCGTTATCTGGAAATCAAACGTGGGTGAATGTGACTGTTAAAGTTCTGCTCTTGTCAGTCGACCAAACAGAGAAACTGTGACACTTTTCCAGATGGCCATTAATTAGGTGAAAATCAACTGCAGTGTGAGTTTGGTAACATCTCACACATGGCGAGTTTGTCACATGCTGCGATCATCAGGACTCGGCACAGTTTAATGTATCACATTCACGGCCTGAGAATATTGAGGACCTGCACATTTTAAACACTGCACTTTGTATTGTGATCCGTTTAGTAAGAGGTGAAGAAAAATTTGAGAAGAATTGATCACAGTTTTTAGTCACGACTGAGCAAAGTCATGAGTGTTAATGTAGTTTGTGCTAAAATTTTTCATAAAGCACCTTTAACTTTTCTCTCATCACACTAAATGGATCAATCACTTTGGTTTCTGATTAGAATAAAAAACTAATGACGTTCCCATCAGCCTCAGCTGAGGCCTACTTTGTGTAAAGTGTTGATTAATAAATGTTAGCATGCTAGTACGACAAACAAAGACAGTAAATACTGTAAACATATTATACTTGTTAAACTTCAGGATTTTAGCATCATTAAGTGAGCATGTTAGCATCATAATATTGTTATTGTGAGCATGTTAGCATCATAATATTGGGGTTTAACTCGGTTCAGTTTGTGATAAGCACGGCCTCAGTGAACACAGCTAGTCTAGTTTTGGTCCAGTCTTGTTTGGTTCTGTTATAAAAAACATTATTTATACAAAAACATTGTGCAGCCAAAAAGTACAACATGCAACAGCAAGTTCGCCAAAGTCAAAGTTAACTGTGAAAATAAAGAGTCTTATTATGGAAGTTCACAGAGTTCTGCCTATCAAAGGTTACAATGTCGTTTGCAGTTTGTTTGTTTGTTTGTGGTTGATTTTAATTTAATCGATAAAAATTTTGGATGAAGTCCACATGTCATTAAATTCAAACTAAAGCAACACTTTGTCCTTCTCTTCTTCTTTTTTCAATATGAGCCAAAACAACAAGCCTCCACGATAAGAAAACATCAACTTGTCATTCAGCCTGATGCTGCATGCAAAGTTTCAGTAACCTTAAACTGTCTTTTCTTCTCCTGATCAACATTTTCTTGATTTTTCATACCGAGTGTTGTTGTTTCAACCATCAAAAATGACCAAAAAGCCTGCAAATCTACTTATTATTGTCAAATTCAGTAAAATGGAGGTTAAATCTTTTAAATACCACCAGAAACCTTTTTTTCCCATAGGACCTGAATGCATCACAACCTAAAACAAGGACAGCGCCTCTATGAAAAAGCAGCCAATTAGACGGCACTGCTGGACGGTGGAGCAGCTTCGGGCGCTTTGTGTGCCTGGATGTCAGGGTTTCACCTGGTTTTGGAGTAAACAGACCTCTGTTTCCACACAGGAGTGTGAGCCAAAAGATGGAGGTCACCCAAATGGAAATGAAGGCAAACACGGACATCGAATCGGACTCTCCATCTGCCGCTTTGCCCCAGCTATCACTGCCTCCATTTATATCAAATTGTAAAGTAATCGCAGATCACTGACGGATGCGACGCCTGAACCGGGCATATATAATGTCCATGCTAAAGAATGTATAGCTATCTACATTATTAAACAGCCACATGAAACATTCATGAATATCATTTAAATGATCGCTTGGTGGTGAATAGTTCTTTTTATTGTTCTGCAGCTCGACGTGTGGTCACACAGTTGTGTTAAATAGGTGTTTACTGGTTGAGCCTCAGGCTCCTCTGCTGCTGTTGAGGAGATTACAAGTATCTCATGAATTTATTATGTGTTTTTCACAAATAAGGCACAATGTTGACATTTCTGGTTTAAAAAAGCGTACATTTCAACATTTTAAGGGTTTTTTCTTAAAATTTGCTTCCTTTTTTGGTTAATTTCTCAGATTTGTGTCTTAAATCCGAATCGTTTTTAGGTTTAAAACCCAAAAGTCTTACTTGATGTCGCTCTCCTGAACCCTTTCCTCGTCCAGATCCTCGATGAACTTCTCCCCCTTCATCCAGTAGATAAGTGGAACGACGTCTCCGCTGTATCCGAAGAAGGCTCTGCACGTCAAGTTGACAGGACTTCCTGTGGGGGACAGGAAACAGGAAATGAGGTAACAACCTGCATGAACCCATGTCTGATGCAGGGATGTTAGCTGGCCTTCACATGGAAAATCAGAAAAACGAAAGATCAAAACATTGAATCCTTGTTCCTCGTCGCTCTGAGGAGTTGGATATCTTGCCATGTGGGATACGGCATCAATGAGAAGCAGCCTTTAACACCCAGACTTACATTTTCCTCCTGTTATGACATCTTTTCTCTTTCCAGACTATAATTTTTACCCTCCCTTCAAAACCTCCATAACAGCCTCCTTGATTCCATCAATTCCCAAAACAATCTCTCACTCTCCGAGGTACCATCTTAAACCATCCTAGACCTTTTTTTTTTTTTAAATTCCCCGACGGCCTCTTAAACTTTAAAACACTCTCTTGAACGCTCTTCCACAGTAACTTTGCAGCACTGCTGTACCTTCATAAAAAGCTCTTGTTCTCCTCGGCAGCCCTCGTCTGTGTCAGACATTACTTTCAGATTTCAATCACCACGTTTCTGCAGGAAGTACTTTGGAAGATTTTAAACACTAAAAGTTACAGCGCAGCTTTTAAGGACGCTGATTTGAACTATTAATGGATTCATGGCCTGTATGAAACTCTTAATTTATACCCATTTCTGCCCTTTTCTATACAAACTAAGCTGGACTTCAAATTGCACCTTATTAATTTAATTATACTTGTAATCTTGTGACGATAAAGGGGGGTGCTGTTTGCCCTTGTGGGTCCACTGAACTAGACTGTAATTGAGTCAGCTGTTATTCCACATGCTACACAGAGGCTTTGCACAAAGCTTTCAGTGTGTATGTGCGGAGAAAATGAAGGGATTTAATGTAAAACCAGAGGAGGTCAACGCTGCAGTGCTTTATTTTAATCATAGCAATGCCACTTTTTAAAAATTCTGTTCAAAAGCTTCGACAAGGTAAAGCAAGGAGGAGATGATGTGATGAAGGCTGCAAAGTGATGGTGGCTATTTAGCAACTACGACGACCAGATGATGGACAGATGTTAGCAGTCAGTCACATCCAGCAGAGAGCAGCATTTGCACTCATTTAGTCCAAAGTTAACTCTCCATTTAGCTCATATTTGGTCAGTTTCTAAGGAAGTAAGTGTCTCTTTAGCAGATAATTCCTACACTGGCTGGTTTTACTAACTTTGCCAGGCTGTTGTGTCTGAGCAGGTAGCATTCGGTTGGTTTATCAGAGCCACCTGCTGTGGCCAGAAGGAAAACAGATGAAAACAGTGAGACTGAATCGAGGTTGGACGCCACCATTAAACCAAAATACAAACTGAAAGATGTTAAAATAGACTGCAGAGTGTGTTGATAATTCTCCCTAGCTTCAATTAGATGTGCAAACTCATTCATTGCTCATAAAAATATTGTTTAGAGCTGCTAAAAAATCTTTAGAACTCAAGTACTTCCACATACTTGGCACTAAAAATTGCCAAATTTATGTGTTTTTCTTCTTCAAACGGCTTGAAAAATGCTTTTTTAAAATGTTCACTTATGAGAGCATCTCAAAATTTGTATGGTAGTAAAAGCTGAACTAATAGCTGAAGGCAGTTTTAACAAAAACCCTCAAAAGAAATTCCAGTTGGAAGAGGAGTGAGAAAAATGGAAGAGAAGGAGAGAAAGTCAGCTGTGAAGACATTCGAGGTCATTTTTTCTGCACTAGAAGGCAGTGTGATGTCCAGATAGGCTTCCTGGGATGATGAGAGCCATGAGAACAGAGAGGGAAAGTGCAGAGAAAACACACATCAACAGACGAACCCCCTGCTTTCACACCAGCAGGAGTTCTTCTCTCTGCTCAGCTCATTTTGAACACACATCCTATGTGACTGCAGACAGATAAACTCATTTTAAAAAACTGTTTTCTCTCTCCGCTGAGGATTAGAGACCTCTCATTCTTATCACACACACACGCCGCTGAAAGCCGACGGCGCATCCAGGAGTGTGTGGTCTTGCGCTGCGACAGGCTCACTGGGGAGAATAAAAAAAGAACCATATCATCAAAGTCTTGGAATGACTCTGATCCATTAAAAAGAAGCCCACTGATGATGGGGGGGGGGGGGAGCGATCCACCGGTTTGTGCATCCAGGAAAGCAAAAAGGTGATTCAGCATCTCTTCATCAACACTCCTTGCTCATTGGCCCCGTGGCGAGGACTCAGAAGTCTGTGAGATGGGAGATAATTGTGGCGTATAATTGGGTAACTTGCTAGTTCAAAGATAATAGGGATTTTATTTTACCAAGGCCCGCTCTAATTTGGCCCTCAAGTGCAGTCTTGCGTGCTCAGATGATCGCTAAAACGTTAACAGGCACAATCTGGTTTGGAGATTCAAAATAAAATAAAAAAATTAAAAAAAGGCCCCCGAGTTGAAGGACAGTTTTGCATTTTGTCCCACAGCCGAGCGAAAACATTGTCCATGGCTCGGATATGAGGGCTGTGTGTGTGTGTGTGTGAGTATGTGTGTGTGTGTGAGGGAGTTAAGACAGAGAGAGAGAGTGTGTTTTAAGGACACTGGGATCCATCCTGGACCACACACACACACACTTGCACATTTTGCTATGCTTCCCACTTCCACCAGGGGTCTCTGTGGTGCTACATAGCAGATAGCAGGATGGCCGGTGTGCAGGAGGAGACACAACACACAACAACACCAAAGAAAAAAAAGAAACAGAAAAAAAAACAGAAAACACACCGTTTTGACAGGTGCAGACAACAGAAAGAGGAAACACGGATCCTTTTGTGCGCCACCTTTGATGTCAAGAGGCTTCACCCATGGATCCGAACAGCATGTTGTGTTGTAGCATTGACAGCTCCACTGCTGCGCCGACAGCAGCCGCGGTGTCACTCTTCTGCACTCGCTCTGAGGGGCTTTGCATGCATATGGCTGCATGTTCCCTAAACGACGGCGAGTTCATTTGTGCCTGCTTCACTGTGAGCGGCTCAACCTGCACTGGCAGAGGTTGTGCACCCAGTTTGGGTCGTTATTTAAGTGCACCTACTCTAATATTCAAATCACAACCTCTGGTTTTGGTCAAAGAGGAGAAAGGGGGGTAAAGGGAGTCTTAATGCGATTGTCTCCTCTCTCTTATCTCCTTTGCCTCCAGAGCATCTCTCTCTCTCTGTGGCTGTGGCTGCAGGACGGAGATGTCAGCAAAGATTCTTGTGGCCACGCAGACGAACTGGAAGCTGTGAAATCAGGAAAGAGCACAGAGGAGCAGAAAACCAGAGAGAGAGTGATGCAGGCTTGCATGCATTTCTGCATCAGTATGCATGCGACTCAAGCAAAGGCAAAGATGAGAAGAAGAGGAGGGCTTGTGTGCATGTCTGAGGGTGAGAATAAAACGAGGAAAAACAAGGAGGAATCACACATCTGGGAGAGAACAAACCATCCTTCATGGAGAACTGAAAGACTTTCCATACAGAGTGAATGGAGCATCACGTCGCCCTTGTGCACTGCAGATTACACAGATTACACACGAGTACGTCCACATGCACTTCATGTCGAGTTAATCTACCAGTATTTCCCATTCAGATCCCAACAATCCAGCTCATGAGGAGGGAAATCTTTCTTTTCCAGCTTTTAAACAGCCTTGAACAAATGAAGCCCTGCAGCCAGCAGCGATGATACTTCAGAGGAAAGAGACTAAGCTTTTTTTTAGTTGTTATTTGTATTTTTTAAAGGTCATTTGCAATCATAACGGCAACGTGGACACAAAAAAGCTTCCTGTTTTATGTTTTTGTGAGGCAACGAACAGGCGATTAGTGCCACACGAGAACGGCACACTTTTTAAATTTGTTAATGTACAGGCGAGTTTTAGCTCTCTACAAGCTGGTTTTAAACTTTATTGATTTGAATTCATAACAGCAGAGCCAGACAGTTTTAATAAGGGTGACCAGGCCGACACCATTATGAACATGGAGGTGGCAAAGAAGCTGATGTCTCATGGTCACTCATGCATATGATTTGCTTATGTAGGCATGACTGCTGTATAGAAAAACATCATAAGAACTCAGATATGATCATCTTTTTAATGTAATTATTAACTGATGAAAGAAAATTTGGAAGAGTTGGTAAAAATGACACTTTTTCTTGAAAAAAACCTACAGTTATTAATAGTAACTTATACTACACAAGGTATTTACAAGTAAAATATTTCTGTCAATGCAGAAGAAAACTACACTAAACTAGTTTAACTAGTACACAGAAATTATTCTAAACATTTTTTAAATATTAAAACACAGATATCTTTATTATCTAGTCTAGTTTATATAGAAATTTATGTCCTATTGATGAAAAAACATGACACAACTGTGCATCTATTGAAGACTTAAAAGAGTTTTTGTGCAACAGTTTTCCAGACACCAGACATTGAATTATCGTTAAAAAAGTAGGTTTCATCATTAAAATTCACCATTAAATTTAGTAAAAACCTTTGTTATTCGATGCCAAACAGCAGGGAAGTTATCCCAGGGGCTCATGGTGTCACAACACCTGATTAAAGCACTTTATTTGGGGTTTTCATTGAATCAGCATGCAGCTCTGAATGTATCAGGGTAGAATGTTAAAGGTATTTCTTCGATGATAAAAGGCCTTTGCCTGTTTGCTTTGGACAAGACAAAGAACATGTGCTTTTAAAGTAAAACCAAAACCTCTTCAAAAAGTGTCGGAGTAACACTTCTGTCACTTCTGGCACCGCCGGAAAACTCCTTTTTTCTCGCTTTATCCAGCCGAAATGATATTCCCTCTGCTCTCTAATTAGTCCTTCCTTTAATGCAACAGTCTGGGCTCGACATAAAAGGACGTGAAGATCGCCCCGTAGCTTGTGATCAGCAGGATAGCGAGCGACTGATCTGGACTGAGAAGAAGCCCAGGAATTGAATCAGTAGATGATGTGATTGTTGATGGTGATAGCGGCGATTTCCCAGATTCTCCGGGGCATCTGGGCAGCAGGAAGCTCTTCCTGAAAACACTCCTCCAAGCTTTGAATGATCATCTTCAGCATCTCCTGCAGCATCCAGGCAGCGAAGGGTTGCACGAGTGACGGGGGCCCTTTAATTGCAGCAGTGCCCGCTTGCATCGCCCCCGCCAGACGTGGCAGTTTTAATTGTCTCTCTATTCAGCATTCATTTCGATTGTTTATTACAGTGGGAACCTCTCCTATCACGCATTTTAAAGCAGCCATTGACTCGGCTTTGTTATGCATTCATTTAGCGACGTCCCCCTCACGTCTGGTCAATCTCCTGTTATTCATACTTGGCATTGCACCTCATTATCACTAAGCAGGCAAACTGCTGCCCTGTTCCACTTAATTAATGCAGGTTAGGCAGATATAAAGAAACACAACACAATGTTTGAAATGTATTTCTAAAAATTTATAAGCATGGAAACATGCGGCAGTCTGAACAGGAAATGTTCAGTGATGTGTTGTGAAATTTTGATTTTTTCTTCTCCAAGTAGCTTTTGCAGAGGACTTGCACCGCCTTAAAATGATATAAGGTAGCACTGTTGAATATTAAAGGGCAGTGGGAAACAAGCAGGCGGGGAGTTGGGTGAATAACAAGTCCAATTTGAGCCTTGTGGAACAGAGCATGACATTTGCAAAGATCAACACCCACTCTTTGCATTGATGTTCTCATAATACAATATTCTTTAGCACAAAGGCAGCCCCTATTATTGCTGCTCGATCCAGTGAAGAACCATTACCCGTGTTAAACCTCGTGTTGCTTATAACCTCGCGTGGAGAAGTCACAGTTGAATTCTCCTAATGAAAAGCTAATTAGACATTAATGAAACACTTAAAGGGTGCTTTACAAAAGATTAGACAAATGCCACGATGAACGGAGGAAACAAGGTTATAGCACAATTAGAAAAGCATCAGATTGTGATGTCGGTTGCAACGTCAACTTAAAAGCAGATGCAGGTTTTGCTAATAGGTTTATGTGCTGCACCTATTGTGGCTTTATTGGTTGTCGTTTTGCATCAGTTACGTCTGTCATGTATCTTTTACTGATCCAAATACACACCAAAATATATGTCCTCAAACAGCAGCAAGAGTTGAATATATAATATATAGCATTTCTACATAATTGACTATATGATTGTTATATTTTTTGTTAAATTGTGGACTTTCATTATCCCTAATGCTTCTGACATCGTTCACACTCAGAGAAATCTGTGAATTTATTCAAGGTAAAGCT
>JAPZDY010000017.1:8995749-9006259 GCA_029783645.1 Ctenochaetus hawaiiensis
TTAACTTCCAAGGTTAAAACCATGTCAGAGAGTGAGGGAGGAAGTCTGCGAACGTGACTGAACATAATGGGAATAAAACTTTAATTCATTACCTCGTCTGTGAACATTTCTGCCTGAGTCGCTCACATAGATTTTCATTTGTTAAAGCAGCTGTTTTACATTAAAGTCAACCACTTTCACACATGAACTTCTGCTTTTGAAGTTTCCAGACAAAATCCCTGGCAAGTTGTATGTGTGAACACAAGTATCTGAATCTTTTGGCCCAGGCTTCTTTTTTTCCATGTAACGCCCAGCTGAGCGCAGGGTGATTATAGCAGGTCATTGTCCTGGGAGGTCACGGCAAGGGATTTCTCATGCTGTTGCTGCTGAACACAGTCTAAAAATGCTGCAAAACTGCATCCAAGTGCATGAAGTGCAGCTGCTTCTCACTCTTTTATAGCTTGTTGGTATAACTACACATATGTAGCTCTGATATCAATGCAAAAAAACAGTCATTAGCACGAATCAATTGGAGTATTTCTATACAAATGAATGCACCTGACATGGATAACCCCGGTTGTATGCCACATACATGGAGGGGAAATTCACGGCCGCTTTGGTGAGGAGTGCTGATGCCTCCTGGTTTGAAGGCAGGGATTGGATAACAACAGGCCCTGAACGCCTCCTTGGCTTTAGTGCAGGACTATGCAGGCAGAGGAAGGACTCCTGGTGGGCTTAGTGTAGAATAACAAACCCACCTAGAGAATCCCCAAGCGGCACCATGTAGTTTAGCCGCTGATGGAGAGCCAGAGGGCTTGGGGAGGGGGGAAATGGAAGATTTGGTAGGGAGGGAGGGAAGCAAAAGAGATAAATTCACTATGGGAAAAAGAAAGAGGCTGATGGCAGTAAAAAGCAGGCTCCTTGAAAGCTTGCTGGGTCACCTTTGAAGCGTGCCCACACCTCCAACAGTCCCATTTCCTGGCTGAAACTCCCCGTGGTTCGATGCTCAGCTTGGGCCCACTTTAGCAATGCATTCAATGAATTTCTTCTCTTAACTATTGTCCAGGAGATCCGAGGTATTCTCTCTTCCAGGCAGCACAAGCACTAATGTACTGTCCCGCAGTAAATCTGCTTCTGAAAAAATGGAGCTCTTCTGTTTTTCCAGCCTTGCTCATGTGCACTGAATATTTGCTTGTTAATCATGAGATGTTGTGACTCATGGCAGTCGCATGGCCAACTTTCAGGAGCTGCTGAAACGATCAAATGCTATTTCGAGCCCCGGTCTGGCTCATTTCTGACAAATTACAGCAGAGAAGAGTTGTGTTACTCACACTAACACAAGCTGAAGCAGGTCAGTGCAGGGAGTCACATCTTCAACATAAATCTAAAAATCTCATTGTACAATGCAGATGTTTTCAGATGTGAAGTTGTTCTGATGCTGTGATCGAACAACAGGATTTTATTCTGGAGAATCAACTCAACAGAAACCAAAATGAGTATCTGTCATTACAATATGTTGAGTTATCATTCAGTTTAGGATGCAATATGAGGCCATGATGAAGATATTATAATGTAGTTCAGTTTTTTTTGAGCATTTTCTGCCTTTCTTAGTGAGTTAATAGCAGTAAAAATAAAAGGAGGAAAGAAAAGCATGCAGGTTCTCCACCTTGAGGTAACCCTCGAGCCACACGAGTGCTTTTCTTACCTACTTCAACAGGATTCATGACATGCTCCTGCCAACATGCATCTGCACCCTCCTGCCCAGTCACCTGTTCATGTCATGCAGGTCAGAGGCTTCAAATCACCGGCCTGTCGCTGGCTTGAGTACATGTTTACTCTGCGAGGCAGCAGGACTCACAGGATCACAAGATTAAATAAGATCAAGCGCGGCGAGAGTTCATCTTATGAGGAACTTCCGGCAGCTACTGATGTGGTTACGGTTTGATGAAAGAAAGAGAAGGGACTGTTCTTTAAAAACAAAGATGGCAGCTCCTGACAGGGTTTCTGTAGATGCTGCTAAAGCATCAGTTGTATCAGAACTGGAGGATATTTATTCCTTGAAAGGAGAGCAAAGAGGAGACTGAAGGTTTCTCTCAAAGGAAAACATGTTTTTCATCTTCAACAAGAATCCTCCATCTTTTTCCTCATTGATCTGATTGGTTAAAATGCCTCACGGTGACATAGAGACCGATCATCCAACCAGTCACCTGCAGAGTATTTTTGAGAGTTCTGGCTGTTTTCCAGTTTACGATGATTAATTTTCAGATGGCTGCATGTGAGAAGCCATCTGTTGTGTCAGGTTCAATACATGCAGACTCACATGTGTCCACAATCATCTAATCTGGCACAGTGATCATCTCAAAAAGCGAATACTGTCGTACTGTGTGATCGCTGCATTAGTTATATCACACATCATACACATTGCTCCTAAACTATGGGCATTAATCTGCTGTAATAACTGTCTCCACCCTGGGCCGAACTTTGCAAAAAACATGGCTTCAAGCACGGAGGCAGTGTTATGTTGGAACATAATTTCCCTAAAACTGTTGCCACAAACTTAAATGAACATTACTGTGTGAATATAGTTGAATTTTCTTTTAAATATATAAGATCTTTTCTCGTGTACAATTTTTGATCATCATGCATTATACTGTTAGTCCACACATTCAGGGAGACACCAAAGCATTGATTGGATGCACCTTATTGCAGCAGAGTGACCCTTGTCTCTTAAGCCATCAGTGAGGAGAATCTGGTCCCTAAATGGTCCAGTGGAGCAAACTCAGCAGCCGAGATCAAGACAGCTTACTGTGCTCAGCGAGCAAGAGAGGAATGAGACTGAGAGAGGGGGAAAGACTTGTGAGTGGAGAGCAAGTGAGTGCTGCTACATCCTCACCTTCTCCTGGGGAGTCGATGTAATGAAAACAGGACACAGCAGAGTGGTTGGAACTGTAGGTGCTTTTCCCAGCATTTCAGCAGGCACCATGTTGGATATCTGCAGCGCGTGTGAGCCGAATGAACAAGGACGTCAGGCAACTTAGCCGAGGCAGCGACGTGGAGTGAATGAGTGGCGGAGGTTTGAGAAAAAGCAGGAGGAGGAAAAGCTGCTATAACTTATCACCTCAAATCTAGCTGAAGGAGAAGGAGGTGGAGGGAGGGAGGGAGTCGGTGTTAGTGGGGTTTGGAAATCATTGCATCACATTTCTCCAGGGGAAGGCTGAAAACAGCAGAGAAGCGGGTTTACACGGTGTGACTGTTGCACTCCAGTGGTACGAATGCATGTACTAAATGATGTTCTCTCAAAAAAAAAACGCATGTGGAGATGAGAAGTTGATGCGGCGTCGCATTTCCCTGAAATTATATCGCCGTTTCCAGACGTGTGGGATAGATAGACTGAAAATATAGTTTCCCATCAAGCCTTCAGAGAGAATTTTCAGCAGAATAACTTCATAGATATTTTTTAAATGGTTTCATAATAAGTCTTCACTAGGTTTATTTATTAATTATTAATTTAAAAAATTACAAACCATATATAAGACCAAATTAGTATTTTTTAATGTTTACAGAAAATTCTAATTCATATGTTTAATAAGAAATGAGTTGCTCATTATGACAAAGAGATAAATATCACCAAATTCTGCTCTCCTATGCAGCTCTATTATACAGTTTTTAGCTTTTTTAATGTGTCTAAGCTCTTTGCTTTTACAGAAATCCATGAGCACACAAAATAAGTAGTTGTTGAACAAAGTCAAACACAGCGAGCTAAAGACCAAACAGAAGCTTTAACAGGAATGAATACTGGACACACACATGTGAAGTGGATGAAAAACCACTTTGCTGCTGTTTCTGCACGTCTGCTGGACATGTGAAGAGGGAAACTGTTTGCTAACATGTTCATCAAATCATCTGTAATAATGTGTCAAAGTTGTGTTTTCACAGTCTCTGTTGTGGAGTTTTTTTTTGTTGTTCAATACCAGAAATTAACCCCCCCATTGGTGAAAACCAGGGTTTCTAAGATCTGTGCATTATAAAATCTGAATTTTATACTCTGACCTATCAATTAAGATTGGGTTAGATGACTTAAAGTGGGTTCAGTCACATTTTTCTCAAAGATCATACAATAATTTACCATAATTTACCATAATTGGTGGTTAAATGTTACATAAAGCATCTTTAACCTTTCACCTAGAACCATAAATGTACTGAAACTGCTGCTAAAATTTTAATTTCACGTCATTTTGCCTTATTTAAAAATGTAAAGTGTTATGTACAGGCATAGATGCTAATGCTAACTGGCTATCTATATGACTGAGTTCATCAGCTGCTCCATTTTTCTGTTTCTCTTTCATTGTTTTGCTCGTCCTTTTTCATCTCCTCTCCTTTGTCTTCTCCCTTACCTTTCCTCTCTGTCTCTCTCTTATGCCTCGCAGCATGTCTTGGGAGAGCTTTTGCGCATAAACAGGTTTCTATAATGAGTGCCGAATCAGGACAAACAATGGGACCGCGTGACAGAGGAGCCGGGAGGGGACGGAGAGCGACGCTGCAGGAAGGACGCCAAGGAAAAGGTTAAAGCTCTGGTGAGAGCAGGCATCATCTACACAGCGTCCTGCTGCTTTCTCCCTGTCCGTCATGTTCGGGAAAAACACAGTGTGAGATCTCTGCCCTATGGTGTGTGTGTGTGTGAGTGTGTGTGTGTGTGTGTGTGAGAGAGAGGAGGTGCATGGTGTTTGGCAGGATATGTGGAATGATTGTTATACCGAAGCTTCTGTCCAATTTGCATGGACATATGGAGGTAAAGAAAAGCTTGTTTACATGTTCTTGCTTGTGTTGTACGTCGCTTTGGACAAAAGCGTCTGCTAAATGAAATTGTAGAAATTGTAGAAATTGTTCAAAAAGGTCATTTTGGGCCACTTGGGTTCAGTTACTCCAGCAAAAACGAAAAAAAAAACCATACCTGATGAACACGCTGTGTTGAGAAAACACGATTGAAAATCCTCCATGAATCCATCTGGATGCATTTCCATAAGATTGACATGAGAGTCTGGGGACGTCAAAATGTCACCATGACAGGAAAAGATCTGCCATGAAAAAGGCGACGAGTATTCTCCCTGGGGGGTGGGGGGGCCGCTAACATAACTGGCTGAATGGTGCATTTGCCAAATAAAAAGATTTTAATGCTGTAAGGTCAGGAGGGTCATCGGGCCGTGATTGTTGAATGTCAGCTCGCCATCGGAATAAAATCCAGCCCCGTGAATGGCTACCTAGAGCAAATAACCTTTGAGGCGTACTCTCCAATGACCTGATATATGGTGAAATCACATTTAACGCCAATCAGGGAGAATAAACCCTCGGAGTCCATAGCTCACCCTCTGATTATTCAGACATACATCTCAGCTCGGACTGTGGATAATCAAATTGATTTGCTCGTTCCCACCCACGACTCCTTGCTGCAGTATATTTTCCTTATTAAGCACTCTGGTGGTCTGACTGAACTCTCGCAAGGTTTGTGCTGCGAGGAGTGGACTTCCTGCGCAGACAGAGGAATAAAGCAGCTAGATGTTGTACTTTTTACAATTTCAGAACACAAAATTAGCTAAATTTCTCACAATCTTGTTATTTCTTGACATCCTGTGCAGAAATGTCCTCTGTTTTTTTTTCAGTGAAGGAGGTTTTGCCATGCTGAACCAGCTGTGACACCATTTAATTTAAAGTTCCCTCTTATCGGGACGAGCATCTCTCTAATCCAACGCCGGTTTCCTCTCTGATCCTCTATGCCAGACTGAGAACACACAAGCCGGGCTGTTGGAGCCTCGAATCTGCGGCATACTGATGTCTGTGAAGTTTGTATTCGCCGCTACCAAGCCGTCGCTTTATTATCCCCACTCTTCTCTTCTAAAGGTGACATTTGCCTAACTGTTCAGTAGCTCTAAGACGCAGCGCGGCAGTTTGGGACCCATTCAGCTTTATAGTCCTGCTTTACAGTAGGTGTGCGCTGAATTTTGAATTCAGAGAAGAAAACGGCACGTCTTGGAACTGCCGGGGCACTTAAACGCTCTCGCCATCCATTTAATTAAAAACAATACAATAAATTACAAGCAATGCTATCAAGAGGTGGAGAGGGAGGGAGGAGAGGAAGTGACCGGAGGCGAGGTAAATTATGGGCTTATGCCGGAAAACATTAAAAAGGGGGGGATATCATGGTGTGTGCAAAAAAATTTAAGAGTGCAAGTGCTGATCTGTCAATCAAGCTTGGTTCCCTGAATGCAACAGCGGGGGACTGAGAATCAATATGCATCCATATTTCATGTTATATTTCATGCTGTAAACACTGCAAAAATGCAAATCTGTGCATGT
The DNA here is from genome assembly GCA_029783645.1 of Ctenochaetus hawaiiensis. Lineage (NCBI taxonomy): Eukaryota > Metazoa > Chordata > Actinopteri > Acanthuriformes > Acanthuridae > Ctenochaetus > Ctenochaetus hawaiiensis. The sequence continues at coordinate 9,002,080 of JAPZDY010000017.1, forward strand.
TTGGGTGAATAAGGGGAACGAAATATACATGGCCTTGCACTGCCACTGATTTCTGGTGACCTTCCGGTGATAGTTTTATAAGATTTTATACTACAGATGCAGATGTGGCCTGATTTGACTGGAAAATCACTCCTGTAGAGCCAGAAACAAACAAAAAAAAACAGGACAATCTTTCACCAACAACACAGTGATGTAATCCACACTTGTCACCAAAAAAAACCCCTTTATCTCTGTTTGCAGCCACCAGATTTCACCAGCGAAAACAGACCGACAAACATCTGTTATAATCTGTAAACCAGCAGGCACATTAGGAGCTTTCGGGCTTATTCGCTTCATCCACTGTTCGACTAGTAGCTTCTCCGCTGCAGAGACTTTAAGCGGCGCTCCCCAAATCCACCGTGTGATAGGTGCTCAGTGATAATCCACAAAATGTCGCAAATACTTTATCAGCATGATTTCCAATAAAATCTGAAATAATATAACCAGCTGCTCTGTTCGTGCCTGCCTAATCAGTGAAGATGAGCCTTTGAGGGCAGAATGAAATGAGTCAAAATGTGTGTGAAGTAATAGTGCGAGTGGGACTAAATTAAAGGGGATTTTAAGGGGGGGGGAAGAGATTTAACACAAGGAAAATCAGTTTACTGGTCATAAAAAAAGTGGAGCAAAACAGATGTTTAATATCTACTGTGTCTCCGGGGGAGTTTTATTAAGTCTGAGGAAAAAATAAACCCTGATGATGCTGTACTGATGTCATCAGTTGCATTATGGGAATTGCAGGATGGAGCGTTTTGGAGGGTTGATCTGCACGAGGAAATAACAGTTGGGCTATTTTGGCTTCTGTGTCTCACGAGTCTCACTTTATTTGTGCAATACTTCTAATTACTTCTACTTATAATCTTATGACAAGAATTTAAAAAAAGAAGGGCTGCTTATCAAATGATGTTATTGCCAATAATACTCTTCATTCTGTGCCAAACAGATACCTTTTGAATACTTTGAATACATGTTTTAAATAATCTGATAAACATTTCAGCACTGAATAAAAATGCTTTTCCAAAATAAAAGAGTGCAAAAAGATGAAAAAATCTTGGAATAACTGGGGTCAGTGTTCATGAGTGTTATAGCAGAAGTGTGTGTGTGTGCAAAATGAGAGTGATGGAGTGTTTATATGACAAATTAGTGTGTTATTTGCCTCTTTGACTGCCATCATTGTGCAGCTTGTGTGGGTATGTGTGTGTGTGTTGCAGAAGAGGAGGAAGAGGGGGGGTGTTTGCAACATGAGCAGCATACTGATGAATTCCCAGCATGTGGGGATTAAATTACACAACCTCCTCTCTTTCCCTCCCTCAGCTTGTCTCCCAGTCAATCTCTCCTGTTGGCCCTCCTTCACCCCACATCTCCCTCTGCAGGTAAACAACTCCACGACTGCACAGAGCGAAGCTTCTGACCGGCTGCTGCCACGGTTTGAATTCCCGATGACCTCGGGGCTTTGCCTTGTCTACGGGATCACTATCAGTTGAACCTTTGTGTGTGTGTGTGTGTGTGTGTGTGTGTGTGTTCCTCAATCAGACCCACAGCTGCCTGAATGCACCCTGCTGTTTATGCTGCCTGCTCCTTTTATCCGGAAAATGATACGGATCTGTTTCCCCGTGTCGTTTTATTTCCCACCATGTGCTCACTTTAATCTGCTTTATGTGTCTGGACTCTTCTTGATCTCAACAGGTCTGAATATAAAAATAAAGACTTAAGTATTATAATCTGCAGTCAATAGTCTTAACAGTTAACATCAACTGTGACTGAATGAAACGTGTTATTTAAGGAAACTTGGCAGTTTATGATCCTATTTTTTGGCTCTGCCGTAATATTTTCATCTTGGTCATCTCTGTGTTGATATGGATGGAAACTAAAAGGGTTAAATATTAAATATAATATTAAAAATCTCAAAATATTAACATTCATCTGCAAAATAATCTACATTTTAAAAACTCTTCCTAATCTCAGAAAACTATTTCTTAGTCTGGTGTTTGCTATTTTCTACAACAACAGGGTTTAGTGCAGGTTTCTGATTACAAATATCCTTTTACTACACTTATTTTTAAATAACAACATACTGTATTATTTTGCATTGCCTAAGAGTGAGACCACTTCGCCTCAATGAGGCTTCAGGGGCTCATGCTTTAAAACTGAGCTCTGAGTGCCACTGGCACACCTCACTCACATCAGTTAGAAGAAAATGACTCATGAGGGCTAAAAATTAAAGCTTTGAAAGAGAAAACAGTTTAAAAAAAGGTAAAAAGAGAAGGAGGACAGAGATATAAAACCAGAGAAGAGTCTACAGCTGTGCTGGCAGCTCTGTGAAGCTGCATTTTAAGTGCCAACATCATCATACTAACATACACATTAATGCTAATGCGTTAATGTTGAGGATTTATAACTGTTTAACATGTTAAACATCTTAAATTAATGAGTTTTTATGTTGCTAATTAGTTCATTAAGAGAAAGTTAGTGGGACTGATCATCTGGGAATATCTGTACCAAACTTTGTACCAATCCACCTTGGATTTGCTGAGATATTTGGCAAATGATTTTGAGCTGCTGGTGGCGCTTCATGAAAAGTCAGGGGAGCAGAAAAGTCAGCAGACTTAATCCTCTGGACACCTCGAATGTCTGTGCAAAATTTCACAGCGATCCACCAGTTTTTCTGATTCTGTTGTCTAAACCGAAGTGATGGACAGACGAACTGATAGTGCCATCCCTGGAGCCAGTGTGGCTTATAAAGAAAGACTTTGCCTCTAAAAAATGGAGTGAAAGAAGGAGAGATGGAGCAGCAGTGACTGAGTTAAAGCAATAGATCCATAAAGATAGAAAGAGAAAGACAACCCGAGCGAGAGAAGAAAGAGAATCCATAAAAAACAGATAAGGTTTCCTAAACCGGATGTGCAGAGTGAAGGTAGAGTCCTGCTGAGTCTCTTTACGTGCTGAAAGCAGGGAAACCGACAGCCTGCCTGCAACCGGTGGGCACCGACAGACGAGACGTTGCTCTGAATGCCGATTGGCTCGGCTCGGGGTTGGACACCAGGTCGAGGTCAAACGCTTTCAGAGGTGAAGCGCAGCAGGGCCGGTTGACCCGGAGGTCGAGGGAGTGGAGTCGAGGCAAGGATGAGGTGGAGTCCGAGTGCAGGAGGAAAGTGAGCCACAGCTGGTTTAGTGGCTCTACTGTGGGAATTTTCGGAAATGCAGCGGGATGCATGGAGATCACACAGCACCTCGACAGGTGTTGATTTCATTTAGGCCTTTAAGTGATGATTCTTCATCATTTAAAGGTCAAGTGTGGGATTTAGAGGGATTTAATTTGAATAATATGAAGGAAATATAATATGATATTCCTAAGTATGTATATAAAGGTAATTTATTTAATTTCCTGGGAATGAGCCTTCAGTTCCTACAGAGAGAGCAGGTCGTCTTCAGTTAGGTTCGCCGTGTTGCACTGCCATAATTTAACAGAAGCAACAGACAAACTGAGCACTGGCTTTAAAAACATATTTATCTTGAGTTTGCACTATTGGTTCTCCTGCATGCTTTTAAAGGGGAAGGTGAGCTAACAGACATCCAGTCGCACGCAATCTGCAACATCACTGTTAGATGCCATTAAATCCCACGCAGTTTTTCGCTTTATAATTGACTAAACAGACAACAGTGAATAAAACTGTTGCAGATTCATTTTCTGACACTTGATGACCTGATAAATTTGCAAACTGTTTCAACGCTAATTGCATGTTGAGGGAGCATTTGTCTTTCTTGAACCAATAAATAAGCTACAATCCTGGTGCTTGACTGTGACCGCAGAGTGCTGCTAGCAAACAAAGCTAAAGAGAAGAAGCAGCTCTGAAGACGTCAAAAGGACAATGTGCAACCATTGAAATCAAGAGGTTATGCTAACATGGCGATGCCCTGAGCTGCGTTGCTGTGAGGTCTCGGGTGGGGTGGGAGGAGGTTTGGGGGTTAATCTGAGGCTGGGTAGTCAAGCAGTAATGCCAGAGCTCATGGGGAATTACTGGGGAGATTTGGAGGAAATCTGCTGGCAGCAATTTCCCTGTCGCTTTTATTAGCTTAGATGTGCAATTTGCTGCTGGCTGCTTTAATATGACAGGCTACGTCTTGCTTGTGTTTTTTGGGGGGG
>JAPZDY010000017.1:9006359-9027189 GCA_029783645.1 Ctenochaetus hawaiiensis
TTTTTTTTTACCCCCCCCCCCCCCCCCCCGCCCCCGTGCCCCACCAACACACACACAAACCCACACACACACAAAAGCTGGGTGATGATTCAACTTCAGAGAGGCACTGAAGGGAAAGAAAATGTGTCACTGTACATTTGTTATGTAACACGATACTGTACTTCCTCCCTGCAGGGCGGCTTCTCATTTCATCGCCCTCTTTGACAAAGTTCAAAGGTCAGACACTCGGATTAAGTGTCCCGCTTCGGGGCACTTTAGCTGGCTGATTTCTTAAACTTGAGCTATGTGATCTTTGTTTTGTTTCTAGGCCACCATGCTGCCACCATGCTGCCACACATCATGGCCCGTTTCTCTGTGTGTGTGTGTGTGTTTTCCTTTGTGTTTGGCGACGAACCGTATCTGTACCAACCCATGCTCGCCCCTCAGGATGCTTGCACACATCAAAGCGTCCCCCCGGCAACACGCCACACATGCACCTAAGCACACATTGTCTATCTTTGCGTCACACTCGCATCCAGTTTCTGTCCAACACTGCAGGCTCAGTGTGTGAAGAACAGGAGATGAAGAGAGAACACGACTCTTACAGCTAATAGTGAAACATTACGGTTAAAATGGAGGCTAAAAAAGCGGCAGATTGGCAGCTGGGTAACCAGGTGTGAATGTTTCTGAAATAATATTCAGGACGTGCTGACTTGCTGAAACGTTCCTTGGTAGGAAAGTCAATAGTCCCAGATAGAGAAGCACGCTGGAGCTTAATTACTAAGTATTGTATCTTGCTGAGCCTTTGAAATTAAGTTTGTTTCATTCAAAGCAAATCAAACAGCGAGTGCAGCGAATGATTAGCTAAGTGCAACGATGTGAACGAACGATGTGAGGGTAGGGAGTACATGTGCAGCGTCTTCCTCCTGCTTGCTGCTTCCATCGCAGCAGATATCCATACCTCCTTGTGTCTCATTAGACCAGCAGATAAACAGCAACAAGGTTTCACTTTCTACAAAACCCTTGAAAAAGAAAAAAAAATGCATCTCATGAGGAGGAAAGCTACACTGTGAGGGCCAACTGCGAGGAAGCCGAAGACACTCAACAGAACTGCAGGAATAATGTGCATTAGCTGTGCCAAGACGCGTGGGAGGAAAGGTGGGAGGAGGAGGAGGCGCAGCTTATAGCATCGCTCTGTTTCAATCAACAGCGGCTTTGGGTTTTGATCCTGAGTTGGAGTTGATATGAGTAAGTGCAGATAGAAAAACGGTGAACAGTAAAGACTATGCACATGACAGGTTTAGGTGGATGGTGTGTTTGTATACACTATCCGCTGACATTCAGATACTACAGAGTGTTTGCTGAATTCATATGGAACACTTAAGACACGGAGTTATATCGGCTGAATCTGTCAAAATAAAAAGTATTTTTACAGACATAAGGATTTACTGTTGTGCAAGTTAGAGATCTAGTGTGTATTATAAAGTGGGGTCTGTTTTTCTATACATAAGTTTGTTTTCACTTCCTAAAAAGATGAAAAACTGTTATTTTTTACCTTAAGAAGCCTTTTTTATTTATGAAGGGAGCTGCTCCTTGAAGTTCAACATGTTGCAATGCCATGTTACTACAGGAGCCCAGTATGGACAAACACTGGCTCAAAAGGTGGCCTTTCACATTTTTAGTGGGTTTTGTGGATTCTCCGACATGCTTGGAAGGATTAAGATGAGTGGAGGGGTATTTATTTGGATGCAATCTGCAACTTTACCAGGAGATCCTAATAAATCCGACACACTGGACCTTTAAATAAGACAAAATGATTCAGAATGAAAATGAGTTTTTACATCCCATCAAATGGCATATACATACTGTGTATTTTATCATACACAGTCAAGATTAATACCATCTTTATGTGCTACACTCTTCTTTATGAGTATGCAAAAGCAACAGCGTGCAAGTCTGTGCGTGACGCTGTGATAAACTCAAACTTAGGCGACGGCATTCAGGCTTCAGTCCAGCAACTCGAGACTGACTGATGACGTCTGTTTGTGTGGCTGCGTTTGAATCCACACGCCCAATCCCGAGTACTAACGGCTGTGTGAGACAGTGGGGGCGCTGTTCGGTGCAGCCACACATCTTTTGGCACTCGACAAAAACATTCAACTGGAAAGTTGTGTAAATTACAGGGGGCCAATTAAGAAAGCGATGGGTGGCGAACACAATCAAAGGCAACATGACTGCCATCGAAAGCCATCTTCAAGGCAGAAGTCTTGAATACCTAAAAAATGTGTCGGTTTGGGTTTTTTTTGGTGACAGACAGAATGAAAACGGCAGTGTGTGTGTTATCACACTGGAGGAAGTATCCGGCTGGATTTGAACAAACAGCAGTTGCTGAGAGGAGGTTTCCCGCTGCGACGACTCTCTAATTTTTTTGTGTAGATTTCACAAGCGGCATCTGTGAAATCTGTTGTGAATATATACGAGGTGGCAAGCCAGCAGAACAAAATATACACAGCTGTGTGCATGAGTCACACTTTTACTGAGTGTGTCTGTTTTTTTTGCATTGCACCTTTTCTCTGAGAAAGAGGAAAACTCAGGAAAACACAATTTGGTTTTCAAGAGAAACTAAGTGTCTGTCGCATTATTACGACAGAGACTTAGTTTCATTGTTAAAATTATTAGTATTATATTCAGAAAAGACTAATAACGGAAATGATGTGTTTTTAAATATTTTGTTTATGTCCAAACTGCAGTGCTGCTGCAGGAAAATAACACCTCTAATGACGACAGAGGGATCAAATTGTTGAAAATAGAGTGATAAAGTGATGATTTCGCTGTCCTCCATTTACATAATGGAATAAAGGTTAGAGTTTTGTCGCAGGCGCAGTCACACGGTTGTTCACATTTCCCCATGGATGGTGTTTTTCCATTCGGAGGCAAAGCCCCTGAAGGACAGCGCACATGAAACCGCCTGTCTGGCATTCTTTGGTCAAAGTCTTGAAGAGAAAATGAGGTTTTAGAGGGGTGAAAAAAAAGGGAGAAACATGGAAAAGGTGCCATACCTTGAGGGACAGAACTAATGAAGCAGGTAATGAATGAACCTGCTTCCTAAAACATCAGCAAGCACAGCTGGAGCATAATGGACTGCAAAAACAAATGAGTCACTTATCAGGTGGGCCGTGTCTCGCCCACCGCTGTAGTTGCTGGTGTAAATACCAGAAACTATTAATGTCCAACTCGTTATAAAAGAAGACAAATAACTCTGTGATAAACAGAATCGAAGGGACGGATGAGTGTTCGGCCGTCTGCAGACCTTTTTTAAATGTAAATGAAAAAATGAGTCATTTTTCGCTGAAGTTTTGAGGAGCTGCGATGTGAGTCAAAACTGCTTTGGCGTTTTATCTGAGTGGGTAAATTTGTGTGCTGACTAATGATTTATGGAAAAGTTCAAAGCTTTGAAGGCTGATTCATGAAATTTAAATTCTCAATTAACATTATGTTCTTGTAGGCCGTTGCATGTCTCTATATTGCATGTAGGCTTTGATTATGAGTTCATTGAATCTGTAGAATGTACATTTTGAGAATAAAAAAAATATTTTTTGAATATTGCAAACATATTTTATGCACTTTTTATTGAATTTAAATTAATTCAAGCAAGTTAAGTTTACTCGGTAAGTCACTTTTTACAGAGCAAATTCACAAAGTATTTCATAGGAATAAAAAAATGGTAAAAATGAGACCAATTGTAATAAAAAGAAGCTAAATATGAAACAAGAGTAAATTTGTACAGAACTACAAACTACAGAGTGAAATAAAGGGGAACTCTGAGGTGTTTGGGGAAATTCAGGGGACTTGTGAGATGATTAAGTGAAGGGAAAGTGTCAGTCAAAGCAGCAGAAAGTAAGATATCTTGACTTTTATTCCCTGGACCGGCTCAAGTTCCAAAAGTGCTGAATGCTGCACTTGCAATGATGCAACTTTCCTTTGTTAGCACCTCATGTCTGATGAAAGCTCACATCTTTTAAACTTGTCAAAACTAAAACTTTACACATAGTAACACAATCATGCAACGTATGATTCTGAATAAAAAACACTGTGGTGTCAGACAGAAGCCTGACTTTTCCAATGAAAACGAGGCAAAATGAAGCAGACCGATTCATCACGGGTGAAATGGAGTGGCAGGTGGCCTCCCCATTGGCCCGGTCCCGTCGTCCTCTGGTGTCCCACTGCCCCCCCTCTTTGCCAGAAATGGCTCACCCGTCTGCTCCCCTTCTGGCCCCTGTTACGCCCCATCAAGCCCGCGGAGCCTGAGCCAGGAACCCAGTCCTCAAACACCCCTGCCTCAAGGATATATAGATATGTATGTGTGTGTGTGTGTGTGTGTGTGTGTGTGTGTAGCCGTGGACCTTGAGGGCGTTTCCGCCTCTATCAACACAGCCCCTGCTGAGGGTGACACCTGCAAATAACAGTTTAATAGCTGAGTAATGTCTCTGGCCTCCTCCCCAGCTGTGCAGGGGCAGCCTGCTGGGGCATGAGGCAATTGAAAAGCCGTCTCCCTCTTTACCGTATACACTCACACACGTCCATACACAGACTGTATATAAATATATATATATATATATCCTGTATGCAAAGACACAGTGAAGCGAGCTGATAAAACAGTCAGGAGGCTGTAAAAGTGGAGCAGCCGGCCAGTGAACGGCCTTCCACATCATATATCTTCATCCTGCAGCTGCTCCTGATGCTAATGTTTTTCCTTCCATTACAGGTGTGTGTGTCCGCTGAGGGGATTATATCACACTGTACCGTCCATCCTCAGGCCGGTGAAAGAGCTCCATGTGGCGATCATCCTGTGTGTGTGTGTGTGTTTTTTTTCTAATTCAATCCATACATTTGTCAGAGGAGGACTATACCAGAAAAACGCTCCAGTCTGTGCTGAATATTGATTCTGCAGTCTGATGAAGTATATCTATTCATAAAAGCCCTCTGATTATCCGCCCAATGGGATTATCAAACAGCCTGAGTCCACTGTACACAAACTCAGAGAGATGCTGAAGAGGATAAAGCTTTAAAAAGTATGAAATTAAAGATTTCCAGTGGCAAATTGGCCACAGAGGCGTGTGAAGCTGAGCGGGAGCAGGTTTGTTTCTGCTCAGTTTCTGTTTGCATGGAGGCCAAAGTCACGTAAGACTTTTCATCCACAGCTCTGAACGTGACAAAAGATATATAATTATCGATTATTAAAGCCTAAATGGTCCTTTCTGTTAACATGTGAAACTGAGTTGGGGCTTTTAAATGTGTCCAAAACTATAAGACACCTCGGAGAAACAGGAAGTTAGTGAAGAGATGACGGAGAACCTGCTGAGAGGCTGAATGAAAGTAATATAAAACTACACCACAAGTAATAAAATATTTCTATATATTTATACTTAACAGCCATTACACAAAGAGAACATTTTACATCCCTGAAACGATTCTTAAAATAATATTCAGTTTCTCTTCTCGGCAACTGAGAAAATAATTTACTCAACCGAACCTCCAGCTGGGTTCTCGCCTATGAATAAATGTAAGGCATTTGCCACCTCCCTTCCAGATACAATCTCTCACATTACAGAGATAATAACCTTCTTGATTGACACACATTTATAGAAACTGTGCATGATTTTTCTCTAATGGTGCGGTGGTCTCGAGGTGATGATGTTAAAGGTACAGTTTTCCATTTTTTTTCCCACCACAGATTAATTTAAAAGAATCTGGGAGGAATTTTAATGGCTGATCAGCTAAACATGCTGGAATAAAGATGTTACTGTAGCCGCACTGCTCAATCAATGGCTTAAATCTAATTTACATAAGCTTTTTGTTTCCGTTTGGCTCAAAGATACATTAGATTAATGTCCCACGAACTTGAATTTGGAGAAGTTGAAGAAATAATTGAACAAAATATAATAGATAATGAATTTTAAAATATTACTCAATTAACTAACCACCACCTACAAGCATAAGAGACCTCTGAGCTCATCACTGTGCAGATCTCATGACTTATTTACAACAAAATCACAAAATCTCAATATGTTAATTGTGTATTTACTCAATATAGTTGTATATTCTGGAAAAACAGAGGGATATGATGATTTCTTGCACATAAAATGCAAGACTTTCTGTCTTTTTCTCTCAGGAGTCTTGAGTTTCTTTATGTTCATGCTGCAGGTCAAAGGCTGCTCTCATCCCAACTCATTTACCGCAGTTTAAACCAACTCTTCTGCTTTTGGCTATTTGGTTCAGTTTGTCAGGAAAGTCTGGCTGTGTGCAGTTTAGGCAGATGTGAACTTACAAGATCTCTGAAGCCATGACGACACTACTCATCTCTGCTTGAGGCTCGAGGCTACGAGAGCCGCTACGTGAAAAACACACCCGCTCCTCGAAGTGAACCGCTGGTGGTCGAGTTGCATAATGTAGGCATCGAGTACTGACAACAAAGGAGATTTCACGGAATAAAAAAGGTGAAATCTCTGGTTCTTCTGCATCAATTTGAAAAAAGGTTAAAGGAATGCAATGCATGAGTGATGATGTACTCTTTAAAACTGGTGTGAAAGCTGACATTTGAACTTGTTTGGACCAAAACAACATTGTGAGCACCATAAATGCTTATGAATGTGAGTTTCTCGCACACTCTCCTGCAGACAGAAAAGGTTCAATGACAGTTTTTACTACTAATATTCATTCTAAAAGCAACAGGACTCTATAATAAAGTTTTCAAAGCATCAAAACTATCCAATAAATGAGTAACTGGTCAGTCAAGAAAACTCTAATCACTACTTATCTGTCTTTAATCTGGAGCAAGTAAACTCATAAGCCTCATAAATCTCTGATTGCTAACTCACCTCATCTGAGGCCCCACCCTCCCCCGAAAACTTCACGTGTTGATCTATGTGGACGAATCTCTGAAGTCCGGCTTTGTGACAAAGATTAATTTGCATTAATAATCATGAGAATGTGACTGATCTCACTGCATGCAGGATAACGGCCTCGCTGACACTCGCCTGAATAAGTCCTGCAGTCACAGCATGTAGACGAAACGCCGGGCTCACGTCGTTTGCTCTGAGCTGAAACGAACATCCATGTTGCAGCCTAATTATTACTGACGGACGGATGGCAGGGTCGCAGCAGATGCACTCACTTAGTGATGAAACCACCACTGCACCAGTTGTGCTTGATGTGCTTGTAATGTTAAAACGTTACACTGAAACGAGAATGGCAGGACGCAAAAAATGTGTCGGGAAAGAGAGGAAAGCAGATATCGTGGTGACCTAGAAGACTAATTAGCGAGGAGAGGAAGTTAAGATGGGGAATGAAATGGGTTTGATGGCTAATCTCAGAATATTGTGATTTTCATTCCTTCAAACTGCAGGAAAATCACAGAGTGGAAAAAAGGGAAGCAGGACGTCTATCGGCCGTGAGAGCTGAGTGGCATTCATCCTCCTCTCTGCTTTCACCGGCCTGGTCAGTAAATCACAGTCCATCTCTCTCTTTTTTTTTGCCTTTCCTGCCTTTTGCTGAGGTCAGCTCAGCTCGGTCAAGACACGAGGAGGAGGCATCCATCACCTTTTTATACGTCCAGAGCCTCGGCCACTTAATGCAGCCTGAGATGGAGCAGGAGACAATCCAATCAGCCGGCTGAGATTCAATCCTGCCACATTCCTGTGATTCCACTGTTTTCAGACGGAAAAAATGCAGAGAGCTGCAGAAAGAGGCACAAAAAAAAACAACAAAAAAAAAGAGATGCAGGGACGAAAACAGTGGCGGCAAACAGCCTGAGTCGATACATTTGGGATAAATGCAGGTAAGTGTGGGGCAAGTTGAACACAATGTTTGCAGAGCAGGAAATAATTTCCCAGGAGACGGTTCTTTCAAAGAGGCTGCGACTCAACATAAACACAAAACTGATGAGCGCTCTCGTCATGTCATGGTAAAGAATTCGCCTCCCCAACATCAGGAAACTGGAGCAAGATAAATCTGGAGGCATTTTCTGGAAACGGCCACTCGAGACTAATAAGACCTTCTCAGAAAGAGAATTAATGTCCACTGCGTTGTCCCCCTCATTCTTTAGATGTGTGTGCATTGTCAAAAGCGGGAAGGAGAGAGTCGGTGTAAACAGATTATGCCTACGAGAGACAATGGCGGATGGCCGACATTAAGCCACGCTGCTGAAAAGAGCCTATTAACCTCAGTTTTGATGCCAGGAAAACAGAACGTAAGCTACTGCCTCACCAGTTTTAAACCCTCAAATCCTCACACACTCCGTGGCTACCTAACCCCCATGTGGACGCCCAAAGCCGGGGGGAGGAGGGGAAAGGCGAGGAGGGGTCGGCTCCAGCCAGATCCCAGAGATAAGGAGAAGATTTTGGAGGATAAACTGGTCCAGGATCAGCTGGTACAAAGCAGCCCCCTCCACCAAAAGCTGCTTATATTACCTGGTCATTAAGTTGTTGCCAAGGTATTGCACAGGATATAAAGGTTGTTGCCAGGACAACCCATTGCAGGTTGAGTAACGCCGGCGGTGCGTGACTCCATAAAGTCTTTCCACGGCTGTCAAACAAACCAAGTCCTCATTTTTAATGCAAATGGAAATTTTTCCCTTTACTTTCTGAAGAAATGACCAAGAATTTAGTAGAATTTTACTCTCTAAATGACAGTTATGTGATTGTATATTAATATAACTGATTAGACAGAAGGATAAAGACAATAAACAACATGATGAGACATAGACTGCATGCAAAGATCCAAATAGTAAAATAAACAGAAATGTGAATCTATATTTCTAGTGGCTGTCCAATGGAAAAGAGGTCATCATGTTATACGTATCCAAACTGGGATTACTGGGATTTAAAGGTGTGAAGCAAGTTTATTTAGAAATTCAATCATTAACTTGTCCGATGAAAAAGATCCCTGAAAAAAAACAACAGATCCTGGGAAAAACAAGCAGCTGCATTATTCCATGTGAAGCAGCTGTGGCTCAGGAGGCAGAGTGGTTCAGCCACCTCTGGTCCTCCACTTGAACGAGACACTGAACCCCAAATTGCTCCTGATGGCTGTACAATCAGTGTGTGTGTTTGTGTGTGTGACTGTTTATCGCTGGTTGTACCTCGCATGCTTGCCTCTGACATCAGCGTATGAACGTGCATGTGAACGGGTGAAAATTGGCTTGTTTTGTAAAACTGCCTGAGTGGTTCAGACTAGAAAAGCAACATAAAACAGCAGCTTTACCTTCTTCTGTTTTATGTGGAAAAAAGTTCATTTTTTCAAAGCAGATGGAGATTTGGCCTTTAATCGTATGATAATAATCGCACTTTTTCAAGAGCAAATGTTTCCTCAAGTCAATTAGTTTATGTTGCATGAACAAAGTCAAAGCACAGAGTTTATCTGATGGACAAATATCAATACAAAATGTGTTTATGTCTTTAGTTTGCAGACCAGTTAAAGCCTGAGACATCACATATCACAGCCCATTATGACGCTTAGTTTTTCAGTTTGTTTTCCTCACAATGCTGCACTTCTACCCTTTCGCTTAAGTCCACTGGTGGTTTATAGCAGTGGAGGAAAAGTGTCATTGATGCATGAATAATTTTACAGTCCAGCAGTGCTCAGTGAGAAATATGTTTTGCATGTGTTAACCACAGTTATCTAAGATCAAACTTCAGTGCTGCTCCTCTTGCTGAATCACCATCAACTCTGACTTTCAGGGAGTAGGAGTGTTTGGGAGCTGATTCTATATTTATAATGACGTGCTCCGAAAAACAAACCAACACAACAAAGCCGCTATGATAATCAAACATCATTCCCTGAGACTTTTGTTCTCTCTTTCATCTTAAAAATGGTGTCTGCGTGCACACACACCGAGAGGCCGAGTTTGCCTGCGTGCTCTTGTTTGTATTCCGCTGCGAGGACGTATTAAGATTCAAATCATGTCTGCCTCCCATCTTGATAAATGGAAAGAGTCTGCAAAAACTTCCCTAAATGGCCCTCTGGCATGGCTGGGGAATAAATTGAGCTAATCAAGGGTGGCCTCACAATCATTGCATCCACAAAGTAATCAAAGAGTTGAAAAGGAAACACACTGTGCATGTAGATGGAGGAGTGTGAGTGGATGTGTGTCAGCGGCAGTTTCAAAATATCCCCTCGTTTGGCCACTAAAAGCTACTTTGAAGCGTCGTGGCCGTAATTGGCGCTTTTTCCATCCGTTGGTTGCACATATGCGTCGTCACGGCGAGCGTAGGAGTCTGTACGGACGCAGCGAGCACACAGGCGAGTGTCAACATTAATAACCACCTCATTCAGCTGACAGGCTGCTCAGGGCGACCCTGGAGAAATGGAGATGTACGCTGCCGCGACGAAGATCCATGGTAAACTAAATGTTGACACTCGATAAAAATGAGCTCTTCTGCTCAAATGGCTTCTTCATGTCGGGGATCCAAACCTCCAAGGATGTGAACAAATGACTGAAAGGAGGTGGTGGTGACGAGGGGGTGACTTTGCAAAGTCCCAGTTAGCTTAACCCTCCTCCCACCGTCCCCGTATGGTTTTTACTCCGTTCAAAATGAAACAAGGCCAAATAACAATGCATTCCTCCGGGCCTGATGACCCTGGAATAAATCCTGCGATTTGGGCAAAACAGCGCACCTGCTTTCCTTGCTAATGGGCATGTTGCACCCTCCAAAAAGTGTTTCCTGCAGCCAATTTAGTCACTGGCGAGGATATTCTCAGAGGCGGCAATTGCAGCAAACAAACAGTGTGTGTGTGTGTGTGTGTGTGTGTGTAATTCTTTGACCGGTTCCCCCTGTGGAGATAAACTGAAGCCTGATGGATAACCACTCGGCCGAGCTGCTGTTCTTTTCTATGAGCCCTGGTCGGGTCTCAGGGGTTTTTTGCCGCATAAAACTGGGTTGGAAAGGCAAATTTCACACAAATTCAACTTGATAATCTCATGCATTTGGAGCTCACAGCTCTGAATGGCACTTTAGTCCTAAAGACGGGAGAGTTATCTGCAGGCACAGACAAACTTTCACCAGTGTGACAGCTCCTGCTGCTGTTTAACACCACTTATTAACCTTGTGTCATTGTCTATGCAAATCTTTGTTACTTATGCTCATTACCTCCAAATGAGGCCTTTTCCAAACAAGCCCAAAAAGCAACAGCCTAAAGCTAAAGCTCTCTGCAAAGGTGAATCAGGTCTTAATGCACATGAGAAAATATTCAAACGGCGAGCACACATTTTAAACATAACCAGAGGCAAGACTGGCCACCATCACTCAAAGGTTAGGGTGCTCTTAAGTGCCGGCTTGTGCCAGCATTACAATTTTGCTCGCTCACTCCGACGCATTTTAATGCCCCTTTACTTACCACCAATGTTAAGCATCGACTAAATATGTAAGTCACCTTCTCAACTATCATCAAAAAACAATCAGTTCCACTAAACCAACAGGCAGTGCTCAGCTGCCGCATAATGAAAATGTGACATTGAAGTCCGATGAGAGAAAAAGTCACAGAAAACCGAACCAAATCATACTGTCCAAAGGAAGGACGAATGCAAATCTCTGATTTGAAATGGAAAGTATGTTTCACCTACAACCCCCTGAGTTTCTGTCGTCCAACAAAGGCAAATGTTTCACAGGTTTTCCGTTAACCGGTTCTTTAACATCCCTGCAGGATCCTGTGTGATGCTTTTCCATCACAGCGCTCAGACGGATCGAGTCAAGAGACATGTAGCGAAACACGAGGACACGAGTTTCTGCAGGTTGCATCAAAACCTGCTGCTTTGCATCCAACCTGACTGGCCTGAGTGCTCAGTCAGGCTGCAGAACCAGGCTCTGGTGAGCAGCATGCTGGTGGACTCATCACTAAGAGGACGGAGAGAGGGTTTTTTTTTTAAAGGCAATGATCAATAATCTCTTTAACAACAAGATGGTATGTGAAAAATACGTCTGTGCTGAAACAATCCTCTCGTCCTCGCAGTGTCGTGGTGTAGAGCTCTTGGTAAGAGGCCTGCTGAGCGAAGGGGACTGAAGCGAGGGAAATAGACTTGCATTTAAAAAGGAATTACACAGATATCCCTCTGGATATCCAGTGTTCGGAGGGCAACCAAATCTATGTTGGGATTAAACGCGATGTACCTTCACAAATCTCCTTTCAGTGTGGCAGGGCTTCAGATATTATTCTCTTTTTTCCGGAGCAGTTGGATCATTTGGAGCGTGCCTGTTCAGTGCATTATATATATATATATATATATATATATATATTGTGTTTTTGTACCTGCGTGCAATTACGGATGGTCAGCAGCGGACCTCAGGAAATACAATTTCCTGTCTGCTAGCATAACTGGAGCAGGAATGAATGAATGCAGTATTAGATGTCTTTGATTTACACTGAAAAGATGAGACGCTGATTGGCTCTCCACACACACACACACACACACACACACACACACACACACACACCTGCGACTGACTGACCACGTCTGATTGTTCGTGCTCCTCGCCTCTGCTCCCTTTCCTCCGCTTCATCCCCCCTCCCCTTTCACCGACGCTCGGTGCATCTTATCTCAGTCGACCCATGCCTCCCTCGCTCACACGCCGCTGCCTCTCCTGTTAAGAGGCGGGACTGCTGTGACTGAACAGGCCCTTCCTCTGCGCAGCGCCGATAGAGCCTTAATCTGAGGACCGATGCTCAGGAAGAGGCTGATTAAAGTGGGCCGACGAGAAAGAGGCAGGGCCTTATCGCAGCGGGTGAAAGCATCTCGGCTCTGCGGGCTAATTGGCCGGGGAGCGAGTGGCCAGCTGCTAGGCAGAGATTGGGTCACCTGATGGCTCTCCTTTCACGCTGTCGCCGGGCGTACTTTCATGCACTCCCTCCCCGGAGTTCACTCCTGTTTAATGAATTTTTTTTTTTTAAGAAAACCAAACTCAAAGGAGGAGGAGGGGGGGAGGAGGTGGCCCTGCAGCTCCAGGTAAAAGGCTTAATTGAGCCTAATGATGGGGGCTGGTGAATCACTCACGGGATCGCTGATACAAATGCCTTGTTTACACAGAAACATTTCCTCATGACACCCCCTTGATATTTGCACAGAGCTGCCGGACTAATTCACCAAAACATGTCCGGCGCTGCAGGCCTGGTGACGGTGTCGGTCAGGACGAGAACAAGGGCTCCCAATTAATCACAACTTTGTTTTTTCAGGCATCTTATCAGCAAGTCCTGCATGCATACAAATGACTGTAAGAGTGCATTTTCTTCATATTTTTAAATATAGATGCACATAGATTCTTATTTATGTACATAACATTTAAATTCTTCTCTCTTTGTCCATTTTTTGCCCTGGAGGGAAGGTTAGATTTGCAGAATTTTTAAGTTAAACATAACGTGACTTGACTAATAAGTTTCGTTAATTGGTATTTATGCTAATTGGAGCCTTTCTGCATTTCTTAATCTGTGTAAATTTACCGAGATAAAGTGGAAGACAGGGTGTACACATTCCTTACACTCTCTCCAAGCCTTGTAACTTTACATTGTTCCTTTCTGGCAGCTCAGATATAATGAGGCCTTAAGAGGAGAGTTTTGGACATAAAATGAAATGGCTTAAACCTCAAATGAGGCGAGCAGCTCTGTTCTACATGCTACGAGTACAAGATGTCTGCTGGATGAGTCCCGGTCCCTTTGCCCCCCCCCTTCCCCCACCACCTCCTCTCCTCTCTCCAAACTGCTTACATTAGCATAAAACTCTTGTCAGACGGCGTGGGATTCAGCAGAAGTGTGATTGGAGAAAGAAAAGGGGTTTCTGGAAGAAAAAAAATAAAAAAGGTGAAAAAGGAGGAGTGTTAGACTAGAATCGGGTCTTCGGGGAGGAAAAAACTCATTTCCCCCAAACCAGATCTGCACCACAAGCAGAATGGAGGATGCGTGGCCCCTTAAACATGCCAAGTTCAAGCCCATTTCAATATTCGCTCTTCAGCAAATCTAATACCTGTGACATTAAAATAAAGCTGCTTTCGCCGGATTTGTGCTCCGGCTTCCCTGATAAGATCAACAGGGCAAGGCAACACTTGAATACTGACAAAGAAAATTGGCTGCGAGTGCACTTCAGATCCACATGAAAGCCAGACCAGACACTCAGCGCTCTCACACACACAAATCTGAGCATAAAATTATTGCAAAAGTCTTGAGGAGAGAGCTGATTACTCAGATTTTGTGTTATCAGAGGTTAAATAAAAGCACTTGTCAGCAGTGAGATATAGAAATATAATGATAAATGTATGAGATGAGGGATCATAAAGGATCTTACAGGCACAAACCACATGTGCTGTCACCTCTTTGTGCTGCAGAGCCTTAATGTTTGTGCCGTGCAGCGTCATGCTCAGCGAGGATTAAAACACGACTCTTAATAACACACTTTTATTGTTTTTACATTACGACTGCTGACGGAGAATATTTGCCTGGTTATTTTTTTTTAAAGGTATATATTTTATGACAAATCTCAACAATTCCCCGGTCGAAGTTGAAAAAGTGCAAATCAGCAGGAAAATCCGGAGGAAGACATCAAAGATGAAGCTGTCAGATTTCGCAGATTTAACAAGCACGCTGCTGCATCCGTCCTCACTAATCCTGAGTGATAGCTGATGAATAAAAGTAATGAGATACGCGGGGTTATCCACAGAGCTTAGAAATGCACCATCTAGATTTTTTTTCAGCTGGATGATAACTTATTATTGCCTGCTTCACATGGCTGATATTTCATATTTTTTGTATTTGGCACACCTGAGGGTGAGAAACATGAAACACAGCGAGCAAAGACGGATGATAACAATGTATATTTCATGGCTCTGATTTGCAGGAGTCTAGCTGACATCAAAAAACTTTGGCTTTTATGGAGAATTTTGCCAAAGAATTAAAGTACATCACGACTAAATCAACCTGAATGCTTTGATATAATCTGTCAAATCAGACAAATTGACATTTTCAATACTTTATGCAGAAACTGGGGCCTTTTTACAACAAAAATCTTATGGCTGCAGATAAAACACAGTGACAAAAGCCTTATAGAAGACTGTTATGTTTAGTAAAGAAATGGGAAAAGGTTTTAAGTGCACATGAGCATTAAAGCAGTTTGGCTTTGTAGTATAAACTCCATTTATTGACTGTAATTTCATTATTGGAATAATTCAGCTGGTAATCTTCGTGCATCCTTAGCTTGTATGTCTTTTTATGTCTTTGTGCTCAGAAGGAGGATCATCCTTCTTTCCACATCACACTTAGATCGAAACTGTATTTTTACTCAGCGTGCCAGCGTGCAGAGCTTCCTTTTTGGTGTTATAATTGAGTCTATAAAGAGAAATGCATCACCTGAAATGTACTTCTCCATAAATTTACACACAAACATGTTTTTTATTTACCCAGGAGTCTGTTGGTGAATCATAAAAACGCTGCCAGGTTTTGATAATGTTCTCTCTCCATATCACAGTCAGCACTGCAGACCTCAAATGATTTCTGATGACCAGATTCAAAAAATAACAGCGGTATAATTAAAGATAACAGATGAAATCAGATCATGCTTGTGCCTGGAGCTCCGGCTGCAGTGACTGAGAGAAGCTCTGTGAAACGTCTCTGTGAGTTCGGGTGTTTAAAGCTTGCAGTTTTTCTATCCTGAGGCGGACTGAATCACTCCTGGAAGGTCACAACGTCTGCCGACGCAGGTAAAAGGTTGTTGTCGGATTCAAACTTTTTATCTTCAAAATGTCAACTTTTTTTAAAGGGTTTATGAAAAGGAAAGGAAAGAAAAAAAGGTAAAAAAAAAAAAAACTGACACCGAAGTTGATGTGCAATGACATTATTTCTAACACAAAGTTTCAACGGGACTTTCAGCAGCAACACATCCTGAGGGCATTGAAGGATTTTTTTAAATGCACTTTTTGGTGTATTTTTTCATCTTTAATGGACAGAGTGAGGTGTGGAGGCACACAGGAAATGGACTTGCAGCAACAGTTGCCCTCCAGAGTCACTCTGATGTCATACAGAAATCGCTTGGATCTGATCTTTTCCTGTATTTTGAATGTTTTTACACTTTTATTCCTGTTTAAACTGCAGTTGGTTTGCTGCCTCTGCCAGGTGTCCTTCGAAATAGAGATTTAATCTCAAGGGACCTCCTGATCCAATAAGGGATCAATAAAAATAAATAAATAAATGAATAAATAACTGAGGAATGTAAGAAAAAAAACAACACTGAAGAATCCCAGGGGCACATAAATGCACCACACCAGAAAACATGTCAAATCAGTCTGCACATGTAACCACAGAACATGCAAAACGTACAACAGGTTCAAAAATAAAGGACCTCGTGTGTTTACATGGGTGTCAACATGTGCATGACTGGTACGCTGAAGGTAGCTTGACTTTTACAAATCTGCTGTCTTTTTTTTTTTTGCTCGTCCTGCAAGAGATCAACTTTCTTGCTTTGCACAATCCAATGACACCTTGCAGCTTACCTCCTGACTAAACAGTCAATGGAGTGGAGAAAAAAGAGTGAAAACAAGGACAAGATGACTCAACCATCACACCGCTTCACTCTTCACAAATGACACAATGACTCCTTGGCAAGTTCAGCTCAGCATGTTGATCCATGGCGACATTAAATGATAGTTTATACAACAGAGAGTGAAAAAGCCAGCCCTGGTCGAGCTGGCGTGTTTTGTGTTTTGTGTTTTGTGAAGACGAGCGGAGACAAGCAGCAAAAGTTACAGGGACGCTGGGAGAGACGGACATTAAGAATTAGAGGTACACAGAAGCTGAGCGAGACAGAAAGAGAGAGGGGGAGAGTGAGCGAGCGAGGGTTTGCATGGTGTAAATCATTGGGCCTGAAGCATGGTGCCGGGCCTGCCAAGCAGCTGTTTGGTATGCAGTGTGTCGAGCCTGTTCTCTATCGGAGCTGACATCCTGGGCAGAGGAATTATGATGAGAGATGATTGTATCATGACTGCAATTGTAAATGTAAATCCTGCAGCGCGGCCACCCTCTCTCTTTTTTTTTTTTGTCGTGCATAACGATGAGTTGCCCAAACAAAATTTACATTCCACTTCATATCATGCCGCGACTGCATTACTTTGACAAACAATAACCATTGACAAATGAATAACATAAAAGGAGATGATTAACTCCAGAAAAGCAATCTGGGCAGATAATTTACGCTGCGCTCACGTGCTGAAGCTTCCCCAGGCGGCCCTTTTTCTCCATGTGTGCATGTGTTTAGCTACGGCAGCAGAGATTTATATTGTGCATGGTTATTGTGCAGGAGGTGCACATATTCACTTGTCTTTGTCGTTAAAGCTTTTCACCTTCCAGTCTCATATTAAAAATGATGGTACAGTGTAGCTGGGAAACTTTAAAGTCCGGTTAAAATGAAATGCCACACGTGTGATGCAACAGCTGTTGATTCCTCTCATTATCCAAAAAACAACAA
The DNA here is from genome assembly GCA_029783645.1 of Ctenochaetus hawaiiensis. Classification (NCBI taxonomy): domain Eukaryota; kingdom Metazoa; phylum Chordata; class Actinopteri; order Acanthuriformes; family Acanthuridae; genus Ctenochaetus; species Ctenochaetus hawaiiensis. Next base: position 9,023,833 of record JAPZDY010000017.1, read on the forward strand.
ATATGTGCCACAGTAATTAGAGCAGTGTAATCGCTGGTCTATGGTGATTATACTCATACGCAGACAGAATAGACGGTACGGTCTATCGCCTGCTGTACGGGACTCCATAGGCATCCATCTCATGCAGGCGGTGCAAGGAGAGTCGCTGTGCATTGATGCAACCGCTGCAATTAGCATTAGCATGCACAAACGGCTGTGCATTCTCGCTCATTTTTCTTTAGCCAAAGAGGTAAACGAGCTAACAAAGTTGGCTCAAATTAGGCTAATTAAAGAAGCTAATTGATCCTCCTCTTTCTAACCTGCTCTTCCTGTCTGTGGAGGTTTGTATACGACACTGCTTTGCTGTGCTCACAGGCCTGTTTTTATCAAGCAGTTACTCTTCACTTTAAGAGTGTTTTATCTTCTTATCTTCTGGATTTGGAGAGCCAATCTGCCTGACAAAATTACAGTAAAATGATAATAATAAAAACTAGTGTTAAAGAGGCGTTTTTCTGCCAATCAACAAAGGAAAGTAACGAGAAAAACCTCAATAACTTTACTTTCTGCTTCGTTGTTAACCTGAGTGAAAAGAAAAAACATTTTTTGCAATCTGAGAAATTTCAATTCTGAATCATGAATCATGAGTTAAACACAAACATCTCTGATGTGAGTTCATGGCTGTAGCTTTAACATTTTAGTTAAGAGGAAAAGTTTTGCTCACAACACCCACATTTTTGTGTTTTTATAAAAGTTGTTGCAGTTGTTTTGATGATGACTTCATCACCGCTCTGGAATTTCTGGACTTTTACAAAGAGAAGATCCGTATTTTATTCTAAATAAAAAAGCACTTTGCTTCTAAAATTGATTCCATTCACTTAAACTATGAACACACACAAATTATCCCTCATCACTACTGCTCTGATCAGACTGTGGACACCAAAAACACCTCGACACGGCACATTTCTGCAAATAGGTACAAAGTAATGCTGCAAAAGCTGTTTTCCCATATGAACGCTGCTGAAGGCTTCATTGAGCTCAGGTGACTCTAATGCACCTTTTTCTTTTCCTGCCTTTGGCTAACTAGCTAGCCAATAGGCTAATAGACTGTGCTGCACCACTTGAAAGCCTGCTATCTATCAGACGCCACAGTCCGAGTAAAAAGAGACCCCTTCCATCTCTCCACTTTACTTTCTGTCCATATCCCCTCCTAATGACGTGATTGGCAGCTCTGGTTAAATCTGCGACCCCGAGTCCAATTACATGGAAAGGGTGTGAAGTATATGAGTCCGATTACGGGCCCATCTTCCCCGAAATAAGGACTCTGTCACTGGGGAGCTGTGGGCCTCACAGAGCCAGCCAAGCCTGGCCGCAAACCAGAGTGCTATTCTCTCTTCTGTCACTTCTCATTGTTGTGAAGCAGTTGTGAGCAAAGTAACCTGCAAAGAGGCAGCGTAGCAGAAAATGCAAAGACATAGTCTGGTATTTACATTAACACAAAAGCATGCACACACACACAGAGAGAGGCAGGTTTTTGAAAACACACACACAAACACAGTTTTTTCCTCTCTCCTTCTCAAGCGACATGCGCAATTGCACATCCATGCATCTTTGGACATTTAGCAGCCTATTTTTAAACGTTAATAAAAACTGAATTCCAGAGCAGCTCCGTCTCACATCCCCGAACACAACACTAGCATCAATAATGCAGATCCCATCACAGTGGTTAGTCTTATCTACTTATAGAAAATGAAGCAAATAGCATACTGCACCAAGAATACTAAAAAGCAATTACTGCCCTCAGCTGTGGTGAGCCCCAAATTAATGAGGGAGAGTGAGACAACAGAGGTTTGGGTAAAAAAAAAACAAAAAACTGCAGGATAATTTGTTTAGAGCATTAGGAAAAAAGTTCCAAGAGTCTCGTTAATTGTATTCCTTTGGTGAAGTTGGGAAAAGTGCAAAGGTAAGAGAGCTCCCAGTGGAAGGAGAACCGAATCTAAATGTGTACAGCTCTTTTTAAAAGACCCCAGAAAAATGTATTCTCCTTACAATTTGCATGCTAATGATATCGTTGTAGTCAGTTCCCCGAGCGAAGTTCCTGGCTCTCTTTGCAGAGACACCAGATGAAGCAGCAAAAACATGTCAAGTGACTGAAAGGAGGTAAAATATATGATGCTGGACTGAAGGTGATGACGAGTTTGCATGTGCTGCTGCAGTGTTGGAGAACATTTTCTCCTCTGCATGACCAGGTAACGATTGCTCCTCCTTTCTTGCTGACAAAGAAGTCAACCTCTCAACGGTAAGAGGATCTCACATACTGGTACCACCGGGTCCAAAAGGAGGCTGACTTTCAAGTAGGGGCATCAAGTCAGGGCTAAAGCCTCCTCCGAGTCCCCTGGCTCTGGAGCTTATGCGCACACACACACACATAGGATCTGTGCATGTGAGAGTGAGTGTTTATGTGGGAGGGGTGTGCATTGAAAAGGTCAAGAATCAGCCCACATCCTCCCTCAGAAGGAGGAGAGAGGAACAGAGGAGAGCTGGGTGCTGGGTGTGGGTGGGCGACTGTATAAATACAGTAAACAAAATGACAGAACGCCTGCACGCTCTGCAACTTACTCATTTGCAATAAACATCTATATCATATCTGTATGTATTAATTCTTCATATACTGACAGAAGAATAACTTGACATTTGACATCACTGCAGGTATAAACGCAATAAGAAAATCTGTGTCCTCCAAACATTTAGAGTGAGAATAAAACAGGATGTATTTTTTAATAAGAGCTGCAAGGTTTCAACACAGAGCACAGAAGTGAATTTTAACACAAATTTCTTGTGCAGCAATTTTGCATCTAATAAATTTACACCAACTGTGACAGCAGAAAGAAACAACTCAGACCTTCTTAAGTAACCTTTTGTTCAGACTTTTCTTCACCTTCAGCAGAGAAAGCTGCTGAGAGAATCTACACAGAGCTTTTCAAATTTATTTTTTGTTTTAAAAACTATTGTTTCCACTGTCGGGAATTTTCTTTCACATTTCACACATCTGATAAACTCACAGATAGGCCAAAAACAAATTATTTTAGAGATATTCCATAGTTTTTGTTATAGTTGTTATACTTTTTTCACACACTTTGAACCCTGCAGCTTAAACAGTGATGCGGCTAATGTATGGACAAAAATAAAGGAGAAAGTGTGTGTCGAAGTTAGGCCTGCACGATTAATCATTTTAGAACCTCGATGTAGATTCACCCCTACATGCCATTTCATTTTTAAATTACGTCGATTTTTTTTTCCAAGGGCCGGCGGCATGTGTCAGAGTTGTAAACAAGCGCTCCAAGGCTTCTCCCTTATCCTATGACAAAGTGCCTTTTGGTC
>JAPZDY010000017.1:9037096-9101334 GCA_029783645.1 Ctenochaetus hawaiiensis
ACACACGTGCAAGCATACGAACGGCACGATCCAATTTGATTCAGTGTTTACAGTCCGTGCCTTTGGGGATGTGTTTGTGCTGCCTTTCACCCGATGAGTCATCCACTTCTGTGGGTAGAAAATAATAAAAAAATAAAAAATGACGTCGACTATATGATGTATGCCCTTGGTTTGTTCGCCCTCCAGAGAAGACACACTTGTTTCAAGGCGTTTCTTTGATCGGGAACTCAGTGTTCAGTGTGCGAAGGCTCCTCTTGGTTGGTTAAATTCTTTCTCCAAATCAAATGTCAAAAAGTCACATTTCTATAGAAGCATGTTGATATTAAAGTTACTTCCATTATGGTGCAAAACCCCTTAAGTTTTTCTTTACGACCACCTTAAACAAAGATAATTCAGCTGGTCTTTTTGAATGATGGAAGCTCTTAACCAAGGCCAAACACTGGCGATCCAATCTGCCAGCCTTTGTCTAGAGAGAGAGATCTTTTAAATGTTTCATTTTTCAAACACTTGCAGTCAGTTCTGGTCTTAAAAACAAGAGCATCTTCATGTACAGATAGTGTACAGATGGAGTGTTTGGACAGTCATGCCTTCACCCCAGAAAAATCCTTCATACTCGAACTCCTACAGTTTTTTTTCCAGCGTGAGTGACGTTTAGCTGACATTATTACCCACCTTCAGGAAATAAGCAGCAACATCAGCTGGTAAAGGCCAAGTTCAGATGGTAACGATCATGACGAGCCGTCAGAACGTTTCGACTGGACTTCCTGTCTGACGGGGAGAAATCAATACAGCAAAAGCCATAACCTATTGTCAGATCCTGACTAATTCTGTGAGGTGGCCTCGCACTCTGAGTGTGTGTGTGTGTGTGAGTGTGTGATATCTGGCTGTCTTTCAGTCAGCTGTCAGACATGCGGCCCTGAGGTCATGTTGGAAAATCAGGAGTTGAATATGAGCACCCGGCAGAAAAGTCAACTGGCCTGTAAACATCATTTAGGTTAACATACTGTCTGTTATGGACATGAAGGGAAAAAAAAAAAGACAATACAGCCACTTTTTCATTTAAACTTAGTCATAAAAAACTACGTAAAATAACACGAGTCTCTGTCGTTTACTATGCAGCTGATTGATTTAACCTGCAGCTGAAGTTCCCAAAAAAAGACAAAATGTGCTGCTTCTTTTCTTACTTTCTGAGTGATGTTTGATAGAAAAGTACAGTGCCCAGATGTAAAAATTACGGAAGCCCTAAGCGGACATGGTTTAATTCTTTTTTTACAAGCCGTTTTCTCGAGATAATGAGATAATATCTCGTTATCTCGAGAAAACAAAGTTCGCTTTCTCGAGATAATAAGATAAACGGCTTGTAAAAAAAAATTTAAACCATGTCCGCTTAGGGCTTCCGTAAAAAATGACAAAATATATATTTGTAACTTCTACTTAAAAGATCTAGGTCTTCACTAGACACTGATGGACTAAGACTCATTCAGAAAATATCAAAAAGACAAACTAACACACTGTTGCTTTTAGTCTTTTTAATATAGGAAAACTGGATCATGTCAGTCTTATCTTTAATCAATAACCACACCTGCTGTTGATTGAAAAAGCCACTGGAGTCCATGCTGAACTGACATATATAATCCTGCAGTGTGTGCACAAAATACTAGATATATCCATGCAAAGAAACCTGTGGTGCAGGTTTTATTGGCCGTTATATAGCCGGAGTACATTGTGCAGCTTCAACAAAATAAAAAATAGATAATATTACTTAATAAAAATAGATCAGACATGGCGCCCTCGGGCCCCTGTGCCTTTGCCCAGTGGTCCAGTTTTGCTTGTTCAATATTCCACCCATATGTATACATGGCATTTTATTTTCTTGCTGCAAAGGCCATCAGGTCGGGTTAGCAAAATTATCAATACTATTGTGTGCTGGTTTGAACTTTTTGCACAGTAAAAGAGAAATATTATGAGAATACTTCACAGTCTCCTCACTGTTATTACAATTAAAGCCTAAAGTAATGCATTATGTTGTTGTTTAGCAATATTAGTTAGTAGCTACATGTGGTGTTGCTCTATTATTCTGAATTCAGTGTTGGAGAAAGTCCAATATGCAGAAAATTTAACTCCATTATATTTAATGGAGTTTTCTGTAGGACACTGATAATAAAGTAAACTGCATTTATTGTTGATTAATGAACTGTAAGCTGCAACTTAACAAACAAGAGGAGAAATTAACATAAATTACTGTGGCTATTGTTGCTGTGGCGGCCATGTGCAGAGATGAGCACTAATGCAGCAAAAAGTATGTGGTCACAAATTAAAAAAACGATTGCTTAGAAAATGTATCAGAATAACTTATGTTAATGTTTTTGATTAAAATATAAGAAAAAAAAAAGTAATTTGAAATTTAAACATCTAAAAATACCTTCTTCGAGCTGTTATCCCATTTTTTTGTATTTATTAGCCTAAATATGCATCTGACATCAACCTCCAAATACTGAAAAGAAAGATGTGCTAATTTTTCACATCCTACATCTGAGAGATGCATCTTGGAAGTAGGAGGCTGTGAATTCGGAGGTGCAAGCTTTGGTGGTTTCTGTCAAAGCAACCATTGACTGACTGTGTGAACAGCATATTGAACTGTAACTGTGGGAAGTGAACAGTGAGGCCTCGGTCATGCTCCACTTCTCTCAGATGACAATAAGACTGTGCAATTAGCAGATGCTGTTTTTTTTTCCAGGAATGATGGTTAACAGAGCAGTGGGACGATTAAAGTTCTATGGTTTCCAGGTTTGCAAGCAACCGGTGCAAAAACATATAAAACTCCCAATGCAAAACTGTATGAGACGGTAAAAAAAAAGCAGAAACAACAGAGAACCACAGCGACTTTCCCCCAAATACCAACTATAACCTCAACTTCTCCTTTGTGGACTCTAACCCTGCAATCTTTTCATTTCAACTGGTATTTAACAGGTTTTACTTTGCAGTTTTGGCTTCTTTAATTCAACTATCCTGTCTAACCAACACAAAACTCCACCAGCTAAGCTAACATCACTAGCCTTTAGGTATTTTTCCCTTTTTCGTTGGTTAATAATGAGAAGATCGCTTAGAATAACCAGACATGGCAGGTTATTCACTTGCATTCAGTCAAAAATATAAGCTTAGGATACTTATTGTAAATATTTTTTTACATCTTACATGAAAATAAAATGGCATATAAACAGAAGTATTTTAAATATTTGGTAAAAAATTACAATTTATATTTTCCTCCACCAAAAAACACACATAACAAAATACACATTTTAAATGCAAATAATTAAAAATACTGCCCGAGTCGTGCCGTGTATGCAGCGTCAACACAAAAGCATTAAACGATTGAAGCAGAAACATGAGTCAGCAAATCCACAGCTGCTCATGACGCTGCTGCTACTGTAGCACATGTGACAGTTCTGTCAGGGGAGACGCAGCGAGGACGACACACACTCCTCGCTCTGTGACGACACACACTCCTCGCTCTGTGACGACACACACTCCTCGCCCTGTGACGACACACACTTCTCGCTCTGTGACGACACACACTTCTCGCCCTGTGACGACACACACTCCTAGCTCTGTGACGACACACACTCCTCGCTCTGTGACGACACACACTCCTCGCTCTGTCACGACACACACTCCTAGCTCTGTGACGACACACACTCCTCGCTCTGTGACGCCACACACTCCTAGCTCTGTGACGACACACACTCCTCGCTCTGTGACGTCACACACTCCTCGCTCTGTGACGACACACACTCCTCGCTCTGTGACGATGGATGTGAGAGGTGGATGCAACATCGAGTATTCATCTGAATGCATTTGCTTCAGTGACTCATGGAGAGAGATTCAAAGGCAGAAGTGTGTGTTGGTGTGTGTGTGTGTGGATACAAAGGCACCAGGTACAGTTGTGATCGCACTAACACAACTCCCCCCCTCATGGTTCCCAGTCACTCATGCTGTGCTTCTTTTTCTCTTTTAAAATATGAGTGGACACACACACAGACACACACACACACACATGCTGGCACAGACAGTCATGCAGGCATGTTGTCTCTCTCTCTCTCACACACACACTTGCACACACACACATTCACTCCCCCTTCGCCTGCTTTATTAGTTGATGAGTCATAGCTCTGGGTCTTCTAAACTGGGACAATCCACACACTCAACACACACACACACGGCTTATACAATAGAGCACCGCAGACACACCTACATGCACACACAGAATACACTCCCAAACAGACAAACACACACACACACACACACAGGGGCGAGTTGGCAGCAGCCGGCAGCCTGAGGACTCTGAAGCTGCCTGGTGTTGATAGGTTAGTGCTGTTTTTCTTTCACACATCCCAAAACACTGAGCGAACTAAGCATCAGTGCCACCTACTCCCTCCATGAAAATACGCTCATTTAGTTTTTATAAACGAGGAAAACCCTCCTTATCTGCTGCCTGAGTGGAGGCAGGTTACTGATGGTCCAAATTAGCACTGGGAAGTGGACCTGATATTAAGGTGTAAATGTCATGCAAAAATAAATTTCCCCGGTGGCGTCGATACAATCCAAATTTCTTGCCTCAATGATGCTTTTCCAGTTAAATTTTCGATTTATTTATGATAATTTGATGAAACTTTGACTTTGTAAAGTGTTTGCCTGCACGGAAAAAGGACCAGAGTAAAAACCAGCTTGGCCAAGTTCTGCGTCTGGTTGCCAAATGAACTGAACTCGGGATGTTTGCTGGCGTAAGCGCTGACTTCCACGCTTTTTTTAGTGAAGCTGCAATGAGCACTTTTGCACTCTGACAGCCCCAAGTGGCAGCGAAAAATAACTGTTTGGATTTTTTGAAAGTTGGATGGACTTCATTACCAAAGAAAATATGTATCAGAAGATTCACAGGCCTGTAAATCTGTGAATTTACTCTTATTTGTAGCTGTTAGGGGAGGAGATGGAGAAATAAAATGCCTTTGGCAGAACAAAGTGTGTGTTTTTTTTCTCTTTGCTGAATAAGGGGAAAGTTTGTATTTTGCCTCAAAGTTTTGATTTATCAAATTCCATGTTGAGGTTTTCTGACAGCGGTCAAAGTCAACAGCCAAGTTTCGATCCAAATGGATATTCAGAGCAAATTTATTGAATCTCAGCTCACAGTGGGACAAAGGAAGTTGTTTCTCCCCTAAAATATTTTGTTGCAGGGTTTCCTCGGTCTCAGGGTGGTTTTGCAGCAGCATAGAAAATACAGAATGATTACAGAAATATCCTTGGAATATTATAGGAATGCTATAAGCAGCAGTGTGTCTCTATGATTCTCTAACCGCTCAGCGTCGCTATTTGACGCTTTGATAGTGAAACTGACACGACTCTATAGAGTTTATGGGCTGCAATATAGATCATTTTCTGGTCTTATTGTATAGTTTAACAGGATAAAACAGATTTAAGACAAAACTGATGGAAATGAGAGAAAAAGGTACAATTTCAAATGTGACTCTCACTTCAGCACCACGGACAGCACCGTGGATTTATCAGCACAGATCTGATATTTCAGAACCACGTCGGGACTTGAACAAACTTCAGTCAGATGAAGTATTGATGAGTCAGACAGACTACGGTTACGTATTCAACCACACAGTCCTGCTGCCCCTGCACTCCCTCTGCTACTCAGGGATGATTAGGTGAGAATAGCAGGTTAACAAAGGAGATGCATTTTGGTCATTCAGCTAACAGCTTACTCTTCTGACCTTGCAGTGACTAATATACATAAGCCTCTCACATCAGGAATAATTCATTCCACTTACAATAAGGCGCACAGAACCACTTAGGCAATCAGAGGAGCTGAGTGTGAGTGACAGAACTGGATCTGGATGATAATGGCAGAGTATGGGACTATTCGCCTTGTATTATTATTTGTCTGAATGAGTGTCGGAGAAGAGGAGGAGGAGGTGATGGAAAAAAAAGAGGAGATGACAGAAGTGACAGACAAATGAAGAAGTAGGAAGAACAAGCTGTTTGGTTGAAGGACGAAAACAAATCGCCGGAGTGTGGCAGACAGAGCGCATGAAATCTTAACTCATCCTTGTTTAAAGGAGACTTTCATGACTGGAAACTGGCAGCTTTTTGCTCATAGTGTTAGCGGGGACGCTAATGCTTGGACAAATATCATGACTGTCACCATGACGATGACCTTCTGTCCAATCACAGCCGAGCACTTTCATTTGCTTGCTTTGTTTCTTTGATTCTAAACAAAAGCTCCAAAATACATAAAAGACTTCAGACAAGGAAACAGAAAACCGGTAAATTTTGATAAAGTTAAAGATAAAATTACTCAAACTGAAAATTTCAAAGACAAGTGAGCAAACGCAAAGGGTTGGAGATCCCAAATAAAAAGAACAAGAGATGGAGAAGCCACTGTGTCGGCTCAGTCCCCCTTTTCTGACCAAGGATGGAAAATAATCTGGTTTAAACCAAACAAAGCCTGGAAACTGAACCACCAGTGATCTCAAGCTCAAACTAAAATAACAAAAACCCAACAAGCTGACTCCCGAAAGATGAAAAGAAAATGAGAAAAATCAAAACTTTCCGCTGTGCAGCCTGTCTCTCTCCAATCTTTGACTGACTGTTCACACTCTCTGCTCTTCTCGCCTCCTTCCCCTTTCTGATTGCTAATTCAGAATAAGGTGCTTCCACGTCTCTGAAACAGTTCAGGTAGAATGAAAGTAGAGCAGTGGAGAGAAAAACAGAGACAGAACAAAAGAGAGAGAGAATGAAAACACAAACAAGTGGTGAGCTTTTCTGCAAATACAGATTACACCTGAGGGGAGTGCAGTCACGTGATTCCACATTGCTCATCTTTTCTGTATCTTTTGCATGATTTAACTATTTATAGTAAGAAAATGTTAAAAACTAGAATCTCTGCATGAGATTGAACGACATAAAAAGCCTCAGTTTACACCTGTAGAGAAAATTCTGCATAATCTATTGATGTCTTTCCAGTAGCTGCAGCAACTAATGGAGCAGGGCCACAACTGATGCACAAGTCCCCTAAAAAACACTCCGTCTTTACTGTGTCACTGTCATAAGTGAAATCAATACCAATACTGTGTCACTGCATGGAAGCATGCTCAATATCTTTTATCTGGCCTGTGGTTGGCAGGCAGAATGAATAGTCTGGTGTGTGTTTGCTTAAGAAGAGAGAGAGGCTTCCATATTTCGGTCTCAGAGATTAAACCTGAGTGCTGCCAAGTCAGCTGGCACCGCAGCTGAGGTTTGTCTCCCTCACACAAAAAAAAAGAAATGAAAATCTTTCTTTTTGCACATTAAAATATTTTCTGGGCACTTTGGTTTCATTGTTGAGAACATTTTGGTCCCATCCAAAGGCAATAGGTTGGACTGTGAAGTTACAATTTTGAATTTCATGTTGGCGAGTACATCTTGTGACTCTCACCCAGAATGCTCGGGGAGAAGCTGCCTGCTTGCAAGCTTCAGTCCAACTGCACAGCAAACTGTGTGTTGACTGGGTTCATCTGTGTGTTTACTGCAGAGAAATGACAAAACTGACGATGACGTGCAACTATAGCCAACATGCAGAATGCAGCTGCTTCGTTTTTAAGTGTAGTGTTATAATATTTTCCACAATCCAACATAATGCAACTTATCTACAAAACTAATGAAAAACATAAATTTAGAATTTTACCCTGGTGCTATATTGTCCATTACAGAACAATGTGAATTGATATTTACTTTTATTTAAGGTAGTTCTGCAAAAATAATCTTGATGATATGAAAAAATACCAAAAAATCTTCCTAGTTTCAAGAACATAACAAAAGTGTTATAGTTTTAAATATTAGCAAAAAATGTTACAGTTTGCCTTTGTATATAATTGTATGTATGATATATTCTAACACAGTTCAGTTCGCTGGTAGTAATGTTACTTTGCCTTCAGTTATTTATCCTTGTTGTTTCTGTTGATGTGTGTAATTGTTTGACTTGTTCATGGCCCCATTTGTTTGTAGCTTCTTAAAAATAATTCAAGTATTGTAATGAACAATATGAAGAGTAAAGTATGGAACATCCTTAGTAGATAATTTGAATATTCAATATAATTAGTGTGGTGACCCTAAATAAGTGAATTTGTTTGCCCAGAGAGGACATTAAGCTTTTTTATATGAATGTTATCTTCAGTTTTCCACTAAAATCAATTGCGTTACTAATCCTGCACTTATAACTACGGACTTAAAGGGAAATATTGACTTACACAGTGTCAAAATTTGAGGATTTAAATTAAAAGTATAAAATTTTTAATATCTTTTAAAAAGAAAATTCTACAAATACAGAATCTGAGAGCTAAACCACAGAATTACTGGTGAGTTTAAGCATATTTTCTAATTTCATTGTTGTTTTCTCACTTTCTTGATGAAACAGGAGGTGGAATATTTGTTTTGAATATCAATACTTGAGGAGAAATAATAACTAAAAGTTTTCATTGAAAACCTCAGGTTCAATTTTTTGATTTTCAACTGAAGGCAAGGACACAATACCAACTTATAACACAAGTCAGTGCAGAAAAATGGCATCAGGCTGCACATCAGGAAGCTGCATGTTTGGCATACTGTGAAGACAACGCTACCCTCTATTCTATTATTTCTGATCTATTTATTCTATTCTGGTGTGCAGAAAGGTCAGGGCCTATCTGAGCGTGTCATAATCCCTCCCACTGCTCAGGAAAAAAATACTGTTTCTTCACCCGAGGTATAGAAACAAGGTGTTGCCTGACTCATCGCAGTTATGAGACAAATATCCGCATCATTTCATCTGACACATTCTTATTCCCCGTTGCATGACCGCCCACGGACCAAGCACAGGACCACAACTGCAGATACAATGGACCAGCACAAAGCAGACGCATACTGACCATGTTACACACCACACCGGGCTGCTTTAACACACACAAGTCCCTCGAGTTGACAGTGTGAGGTGGTAAAAGCTACATAAGACCTTTGTGTGTGTGAATGTGCGAACGCTGAACGTTTGCTCATGTTTCTGCTTGTTTGGACAACATTGCATTCTGCCTGTACGTGCACAAACATCCGTGTGTGTGTGCAGAACGCTGCATTCTGCCTGTATGTGCACAAACATCCGTGTGTGTGTGTGTGTGTGTGCAGCGGCTGTATCATGACATCACACTGTAAATCTGTGCTCTCATGAGCTCTTGTGTGTCAGTCGCCAAAAGTTTGTTGCGACTGTCATCTCCGTCCCCCCTCTGACCATCCTCCTGGCCCTGCAGCTCTCTGGCTGGACATCAGAGGCTGCTGCATCTCTGTCTCCAACAAACACACACACACGAGAGCACAAACACACACAACATGTACACAATCAGGAGTTGGCCCAAAAGACCAATGTGAGACCAAAGACAGTGAGGGGGGAGCATCGCCAAACCAAGGTCATGCTCCGGGCGGAGAGGAGACGCTGTCATCTCCGTCCAACCTGGATGCACAGGCACATTAAGGCAGCCAGAAGGAAACCAATGCAGCCACCTGTTTGGCTGGAAATACAGCAAGGGCAATTAGTTCAATCAGGCAACACACTTGCCCTGCCAAGGGAATGATGATGAGGGGAAAGTTTGCAGGGGCTTGCTTGCATTTTGGCTGCAGGTTTTGTTGTGGAACAGGCTTTAAAGGACAGGCGGATAAATTCTGGAAACACAAAATTGCAACGGCTTCTGTTGGTATTTAGGCAAAAAAGAGCTCGACAGTCCAGGGATGAGGCAAAACTTTACAGAAAAAAGGCCTCAAACGAGCTGAGAAATTAGAAAGAAAGGGATTTCTTCAAGTCATCAGAGCAAATTGATGTCTCCTCTGTCTGTTTTTGAGCAGTTCCTCACAAAAGAGCGGGGTGCTCGGGTTAAACGGAGGTCTAATCTGATGGCTGTAAAAGCCGCGGTGCTTAACTGCCTCACTAAAGGGTGAGTTTAATTTTAAAGCAGGTGGCTCTGGGGTACCAAGCTGTCACGCGGCGCAGAACGAGTCCTCCTGCTGTCGCTGGTCCATATGCTGGTGTTTGACTCAAGTCGACTGTCAGATGGGGTGTATCGCCGCTGATTTATGATGACACTTGAAGAAGCACCAAAAAATAGAAATGTGGCAGTCAGTGATTGTGTGCAGAAAAGAGGAAGGTTTTTAATTTGAAATTTGAAGCACAAAGCGGCTGATGGAGCAACAGCTGGATGAGAAGTGCACTCTGTTGGTACATGTGCTGTGGAAGTATTGCAGACAGGAGTCAAGGAAAGGCTAAATAAAGCAAAATCCAATGATAACCCTGAAAAGTTTCACTGTGCTCGAACAAACCCTGAAGCAGTAGAGTAACAATCAGAGAACATGTGCCTGGAGCGCTTGTTGTACTGAAGCATAAGGTCCCAAAAAACACCACCATCACAGCTCTGACAACCTGAATATCAAGTCCCCTGTCGTTAAACCCTGAAATGTGAGGAAGTGCAATGTATGGTGGAATGAAAAGAAGTAGGTGGAGGTGAAAACACAGCAATAACGCTGAAGTTCATGCAAAAAAGTTCAACTTTAATCATCTTCATCATCAGGAAGATTTCAGACAATGATAACAGTCTCAAAAATGAGGCACAGATAAAAACCTACAGACGAAAAAACTTGAAACTAAGATAAAACAGGTGAATATTTTTAGGTTCTGAGATCACAGAGAAGATGTCATAGATATTAAGCTCCACATTGGCAAAGAACCAAACATAACGAAACAGTTTTTAAACGGTTTTGTTTCACAATAAAACTTAAAACTTAAACCTTTTGCCAAGTTTTTGTCAACTTTTACAGGGAAGCAACAGAAAGCACTTTGACTGGAAACATCACAAATTCACTGCAAACTACATTTTGCTATCTATATGCTGTACAATAATTAAACTTCACAACTTTTGCAAACATTTATATCATAATAAACTTGATTTTGTAAATGATTTTGAATTGGATTGTTCTGCTGCACACAGCTGGTGTACAGTGTGAGCAGAGGTTTGCAGCACAACGCATTTTATATATTCTGTTCAAGGATGCAAAGAAAAAACATCTCCGAACCCGTTTTGTTTGTCAGCTCGTCTTCAGACCTCTGCAACCTGCTGATGCTCGTCTGTATTCACGGATGTGTAATTTTCAGTATAAATAGCACTTTCACATCAAGCCTGTTTTTTTTTAAAATCATAACCAATTTCACACCACCACTGTATGTCGAAACAACATCTAGATTTGCTTAGACTAAATTTATCCATCAGAGGGGGATGATTGCAGACAATCAATCCAGCCATTCTCGTTTTCACTGTCAGAAAAACGTGACTTCGTCTCTGCAGCAACAGAAACGTCAGAAACAAAAATCAGATGGCAGATTTATGATCCGTCAAAACATCAACATCAACCTCATCTCCATCTATTTATTCACCTACATTCCTTAAGTTGCACTCAAGATGTTTAATTAACAGCCTGTTCTTGTGTCTGATGGTAGCCCTTCTCAAACAATATCTATTGATCTGCTAAGAGATACAAGTTGGACAGAGAAACAAATCTCACGACCTTCCCAAAGGCCCACATGCAGCTGCAATGCAGGAGGGCTTTGGCCCTTGAATATAAAAATAGAAACAACAAAGCAGAGTTTCTGTAAACTACATGCCAAAGCCCAATTTATGATTAATAGTTCTACCCAGAGACGGGAAGCATTGCTGGCACGGACAAGAGGCAGTATATCTTAATACTCAAGTGCCTTAGCCGGTGTCTTGGTGCTATTTTCTGCTAAGGAGAGCAAATGCCTTCAGCCATTTTTCCTCCTAGTTTGCAGACGCCGGTGCAAGGCTGCAGGTGGGAGCCGCTGACAGGAAGCAGGGTGGGGGATGGTCAGAGGATGGACGATAGCTTGACTTTTGGGGTCAGTGGTGATCAAAAATGTAAACAAAGCATCAGTCTGGTGGTCCTTTTCTCAGTTATTGAGCAATCTGATCCTCCTCTGGTCCAGTGGTCCGATCAGGTCCTCTGAAAGGCTCAAACAGATCATCCCAACTGATACCGTACTTATGTAAGACACTAATGGGAGCATTTCCATGCCAAGAATCTCTTCCAGTCACCATCAGAAACCCCCCCTAATACGACAGCCACGATTTATGCGTCCACGCTGCAGGGCATATTAACCATTTGGGACAGTGTGCTGTCTTATATCCACTTTCATTTGTAATAACTCAAGGTAAGACACCATCATATTTCATCCCTTCTGTGAATCTTAAATGATCTCGCTCACTTCGCCCAAACTCCCCCTAACCTTCATTTCTCTCTCATTCTCTTTCCTCCTCTCTCTTCATCTTGATTTCACTCTGTCTTCCCCCCCTCTTCCCTCCGGGGCCTTGACTCATCTGGAGACTTGCCAGGAATGCAGATCGGATCACTCACAGATGTACAATAACTTGAGGGGGGGATAAATAATGCCCTAATTGAGAGAAATGATGTAATATTGATCCTAGGGCCTTTCAACCTTTGGCTTTGTTGGAGCGTTCTGCTGAGCCTGTGACATTTACAGGGATGAATGGTGTGTATGTGGGAGTGTGTGTGTGTGAGATACTGGGGATAGGTGTTGCTGTGGAAGACTTTCTTTCTTTCTTTATGAAACTCAAACGTGTCTCATGGTTTGATGAGAACTTCTCGGCTCGACCCGAGTGCGAGCCGCAGCAGACGGTGACGTTTCCCAGCCTGCAGAACGTATCTGAATATAACACCAAGCTGCTGCATTTGTATGGAGCGATGCTTTGAAGATGCGTTTAAATTTAAACTTGAGTGGGAAAATATCAGCGTGTGTCGTCTGTACGTCTGCCACATGGAGCCTGGTGAGCAACTTCAGCGCTCCAGTTCTGGTTCCAGGCCGCTTTTGGGTTTGAAGTGAAAACAAACAAAAGCAGCTTCATCTATAAAAAGTGTAATTTTTGCACATATACAAGCCTGACTTTGAGAGCTTTTGATTAAATGTTGTAATATCAAAGTTATTTTTATTGAACCAATGCATAAATTAGACAAAATATTTCTAATTCTTTACCAATTCTTGCAGGTGTGCTTGTTATTTTGTTTAAGCTAGTGTGAGAGCTGTCAATCAAATGTTGATGTGGATTAGGTCACATGATCACATTGGCCTGAAAATGGCTTTTCTCTGTCTGTTTTCAAACAAACTGGTGGTAAAATTAATATGTGGTATGAAAGATAAACAAACCAAACTATAGGATTTTAGGTTTTATATACAAACTGTCCACTCTGCTGCCCATGTCGAAGTATATCAGAGTTTTTGCATCCACCCACTGTCTTTTTATGATTTTTCCTCTTGATTTCTTCCTAATTTCTTGCTTCTTTTATTTTGTTTTAATGTCTCATACTGTATTTCTCTTTTCTTTTCTGGTTTGCATGGTATGTAAGTTGAGCTTCACAGCGGGTGGATGTTATCTGTAGATGATATGTGGTTCCTGTGTTACAGGTGAGAAGAAAAAAAATCAATGAACCCTCATGTGATCATCATGTTTTCCTGACCCTTCGACATTTACATCCTTTCTCTGGGACTCCTGGTATTTACCTTGAACATGATCTATCGTCAAGTCTACCTGTCTGTGTCTTGTTGTGCCTTCATCTCATGGCCGACTGTCAGCAGGACGTCGAGGCGTCGATAACAATCGTTAAATATTGAAAAGACACCGAACATCAAACCATTAGAGGACTGAATCCATACAGCTACGGGAGGAAATCTGTTCCAGGATAATGGGATGATCAACATTCATGGATTGATAAAGTCAAGTAAAGGTTATACATTTTCCAAACCATCTGCTGGACGGAGAGTCGACCACGTTCCAACAGTCTGCTGGAAGCTGACATTTGGTCTGCTGTCTAAGTGCAGTTTATCATCACTTCTTAATGGAATCAGGCCTCTACATGAGGCATAAATCAAAATAAAACTTGCTAACAGAAGGATCTGAAATTGTCAGATGTGATTTTAAGCTCAATGTGAGAGTTTCAATGTCAGATTAAGTGAAATTAGAGTCCTGATCTGCACCAGAATATCAGCTCACTGGGACGGCAAATTATAATTTTGACTTGGCTGCCGACTCCAAGTCAATTCAGGCTGAGGGTTCCTCAGTTAAGACGTGTCTTCTGCTCATTTCATTAGACAATGAACTCCTCCTGACGAGCAACTCAAGAGCAATTTCCAGTTCACATTGTTGTTATCCGCCAAACAACAGACGAGGAAGCTCAACCTCTGAGAGGAGAGCAGATTGTCAAACTGTAAAGGAGAGAGGCTGTGAGCAACAATGAGGCTCTCTGAGAGGAAACGATACTGATTTTCAAACCGTGTAATTAAAAAAGTGACTCTTGTGTTTCTTGGAGTGGTACAAAATGTCTACGAAACATATTTGTCAGCATGTTTATACTTTTAACATGATATCTAGCCATTAATTTGTTGCTAATTTCTTGTAATACTGCACATAATCTCTACTAATTCTGTTCCCAAAGAAGAATTAAGGTACACTAAGAAGCCAAAAGTATATGGACACACTAACACGAACCGGCCGATCAAGCTGTAGTTGTCAGTCCAGTTTGTGCTTCTTGATGATATTAATCAGTTTAAATATATGAAGCTTACTGGCTGAGTCACAACACAACATCTCAGTCCTGCTGTCATGTCAGCAGGACTCTTTTCTGTCTGCATGCCTGTTTCCATAAAACACCATCACATCACTGAGCTGCTGCCCATCTTTGACTGAAAACAACAAATTCACTCCCATCGCCTAAAAGGTCCCAGAAGACTTTGTGGCAAACAAAGCAAATCACCAACTGAGACACGAGAGGATAAAAAAGACAAGGCAGCTTTGAGGGAAGTGAACACACCGAAATACTGAATTTAATTATTTTGACACAAAACAAATCCTGAGATGCACTGAATATTCTGACTGACTGTTCGGCTAACTAACAGAATATCATTCATGTGAGCACTTTAAAAGTCAACTGAGGGGGAAATTTAGCAAAGAGGCTCAGACTCCATCACCTCGCAATTTCAGAAAAACTGGCTGCGGTGTCGTAATGTCAAGTGTCAGGGGGATGAAGTGTGATATCCCGAGGAAGGAGGCGGTTGAAAGGGCTCGAAGTTTTAAGAGCCAATCAAGATCACAGGGGAACTTGCTTGGTATTCCCAGAATGAACATCACAAACAGAGCAGCCACAACGGTCGTAAATTCAATCACGCCCGAAATAAAACGTCAGGATAGGTAGGCCAGGGAGGCTGCGAGTGGCACGTCAGCCCTGCATGGAAAACAGCAGTAAAACAAATCAACCCTGGCAGCAGAATAAAAGCCAAAGGAGCAGGTTTGTGTCTGGAAGCAGGTTTGAATCCCTGGTTGGGTTGCATTCGAGAGCACAAACGTGGCACAAACATTTCTTGTGCGTTCATCCGCTGCCAGGGGAAAACACCAAAACAAGTTCATGAATTAAGGACATTAATCATCCAGTTGTCAAAGTATTTAGTGTTTACAAACCGCAAACATTAGCGCTCCACTACAAACAGACTTGCGTTGCAGTTAAGTCTGCTTGACTAGACTGCAGTCAATTATTCTGCGTCTGCACAAGACGGAGTGAAAGCAGCAGGCACTGAACTGTCACGCTGCATTACAGGCCCGAACTGTATCCGATCTGTCCTGTGGAAAAAAGCGGTGGAAAAACAAGCATGCCGAGGGCTGAGAAATGCATTTATACATGTTTTAATCAGGCAATTTAAATTTAATCAACTAGAGCTTAGCAACCACGTCCATTAGGAAACAAAAAAAGAGGGAGTGGGCATCGAACAAAAGGTGCACGCTGATTAAAAGGGGCCGGACATTTACAGATTCCTCTGTTCTCTCTCTTCATCTCTTGAGTTGCACAACAAGAGCTTGAAAGTGTCTCTCCACGTTCGCCTTTCCTCCCTCCTCACCTGCCTAATTAACTGTCAGCCGAAGCCATTTGTGCTTTTATATTTTCATGGGAGGATGAATATTAAAAATTCCAACGACCACTAACATCACAACCCTGCAAGGAAAGGCCGAAGTCGGCTGGACTCTCCTAGGATGACAAGTGCATGCTGGCCAAACACTGAGAGGAAGTGATAGGAGCTTGTAGAGGCAGAGAATCAAATAGACGTTCATATATTATGTACACAGAGCTGCTGACTCTGTGCGGAATATCAATGGGTGCAGAGGTGGAGCTCAATTCCTGCTAATCCTCATCCTCTGGAAATCAAGATGAATATTCAGGCTGATTAGGTAACTGTATCTGGGAGGATTGATGTCTGAGAAAAGCTCTGAAAACTGAAAAAAACTCAAAAATTATACAGAAGAAGAGTTAGACGATAATCTAAATCAACCTCGAATCAACAAAAGCAAAATATTTTATTTCTTCGCACCGTTATTGCCTGGCCTTTCAGTGATCAGGTAATGGATTTTGCAAAATCGCCATCATCCACTATGAAACACTTAATCACACGAAAAAAAGCCAGAAAGGCTTTTATCCGTCATCAATTTGAAGCTGCAATGATTTGTGCCTATTTTTTCTGATTGCCACCTTTTACCTCGGCGAGCCAGTTGTGTTCATCGTCCATGACAAATTTACTTCAAAGGAAGCCTTCATCATGACCCATTTTCCATTCCACCAACAGCTGAGCTCTCACCCAATAAGGCACAAAGCGGGAATTTTCCCATGAGTCCCTGTGCATCAAAAGCTGGTAAGGCAAACGAAAGACTTCCGCTCTGCAGCAGCCGCCGCAGAATTGGAGGCAATCATTTGAAGTAATGCTAACAACATGAATTTGAAGGTAATACGAGGGAAGATTATGTGCGGTTCCTGAGAAGGGCCACTTTGATTCATTGCAGGCTCATTACAGCGGAACAAACACAAGCTGCATCCATGTTGCACAAGATAACCAAGGTAGATGTGATTAAAATGAAGAGGTGCTTCACAGGACTGAAGGAGGAAAAATGAAAAAGAATAAAAGTGGACATGACCTTTAATACCCTCCGAAACACTTCATACACGAATGTGTCCGATGACTCATCCTGCTTTTTGTTCTGTCATGACGAAAACTCAAGATCCATTCATAAAAAGGCCGAGACGGAGAGGAGAGCTAATTAAAAACCTTGTTGGGTTACTTTAAATTAAATATGTGCAAATCTGAAACATACGGAAATGAAATTGTTTAGGAGATCTGTGCAGTTCATTTGCTAAAATCATTCCAATGCTTTTTATTAGTGTAATGCAGTAATGTTTTGTCATGACGGCGAAAGGCACTTAAGAAGGTTTGTCAAACAAATAAAAGTAAATTTTTTTTCACTGTCTCAAGGCGAAAGCAGAAATCTAAAACATATTCTAGTCTTTGTTGCACTTCAGTTTTGGAACAGTTGAAATATTTTCGTTCTGCACATTGCAAACTTTGCACATTCCTGCAAAAAACTGCATGTTTCCTCCATCTAAATAACACAAGGTCCATATTTTTCTCATAGTTTTTCTTTAAATCTTGTCTATTGTCACATTGCTTTACATGCTTTTTATTTTTCTTATATTTTCCTGAATGACTTGATGTTGTTATGCAAACATCAAGCTTAATCTTCCAATAAACCTGATGAACCTTCAACAAATCTGACTTAGAAATGAACACCTGTCTCAAATATTACCACAGCAAGGCAGGAATTAGCATTAGCATTAGCATTAGTATGCATCTGTAGAAACAAAGTTACAGTTTAGTCGAATGTGACCTGTTTGGATTTGGCCTTGGTCGACTCATCCAGATCTTTTGAGCGATGCTTTTGTATGGCACAGGTACAACACCTCATGTTCCATCAATGAGCAGAAAATAAGCTTTTTAAAACGGGGAATGAGACATGTTTTCTTACCTATTGCCATCTCTATGACACTCATTTGGCTCTCTGGAGGGAAGAGGATTTTTGGCGGCTTGTCTGTCAGGGGAGCTGTGAAAAGACAAACAGAGAGAAAAAAGACGAGCACATTAAATTCCACATCTTTCTTCCCAGTGGACAGTGGGAGTATGATTTATTCATTAAAGACCACAATAAAGGCCGCATTAAAAAGAGAACAAAATACATGGAAATATAATATTTAAAGGGTGGACGGAGGAAAAAAAAATGGATAAATTACTATGACTCAGAATTTTCCATTCAAAGCTTTAAACATCAATGCACAGGCTTTCAAAGCAGCTGCTGCCTCAAAACTAATACATTTCATTCCTTCTAAAAATGAGTGTGTAAGTGATGATATGGCTTTGCCTCGGACTGCAATACGAACGGTACTGTATATACAGCAGCTGTGTAACCAGTCGACCATTTCTGAATCTACAGTATACCCTACGGAAAAAATCATTCACAGCTGCAGTGGCCATGGGAAGGTTAAGAGCTGCTGCAGGAGACGCAGGATTTTCAGCTGCGTGCAGCTAATGTGACTGGAAATGTGAGTTTCTAGAAATATGAGAAATGCTTAGAGCATCAATTAAATTAACACTAATGAAAAAAGGTTGAGAAACAAATGCAAAACAACCCAGATAGCATTTTATTTAAGGGCTCTGAAAAAGACTCACAACACTGTCACTGGTCCTAAACATGAAGTACTGAAGTTTTGTTTGTGACTGTTGTCTTTAGGGGTCAAAAGGTCAATTATGTCACTGTTAAGACAAAGATTATAATGTTTGAAAAGTGGTTTTTATTTTTTAATCTCTATTAGATTGTTTTTGTTAGTTTACTTTAGCAAAAAAGCAAAACTCCTTTAGTCTCCACAGCTTTTGTTTCCTGTCATGAAACTGGACATAAAACATTTAATAACATCTTACTGACAAGTTCACGTACAGCATTACTTGAGGTCAAGAAATTAGTCTTGTTTGTTAACGAAACACTTGACAGTTCGCAAACACTTACTGTCAATTTAATGATTGGTTGAAATCAAACTAGAGAGAAAAAAATATTCCCGACACCTTTATATTGGTTTCAAGACAGCTAATGTCAAAATCAACCGTTTATGACTGTTAACTGAAATGCTAACAAATAAAGCTAATTTAAATAGTTTCTTTAAACCTGATGATTAGGTCGGCTATGGCTATGTCAAGTTATTATAATAAATTCACTTCACAGATTGTCAACTCTGCATTTCAGAAGCATAAATGACCAAAACTCAGAGTCAACAGTCATAAATTTTCATGACGACTGACTCATCGGTGAATCAGGTGTCGTATCAGTCTTTTGCACTTCCCTTTTAAAAGGTTTTGCCACCGAACCTCCTACACAAGCACTGTGGCACATATTGTCATAATGTCGGCCGTGAGTGAGCCGCTGATTTAAAAGTGTATCATAGTTATTCTGAACTGCCTTCGTCCCAAACTCCCAGCGAAAATACACCAACTCCAATTAGACAGCTGCTGGGTAACAAAAGACGTGCACTTAGAGGCTTCTCATTATAATGATTCCCTAATTGGTTCTAGTCTTCAAAGTGGCATTGGAGAGGTTTTTCTATCTCTGCATGCTTGGAAATACTCGGAGGGATGAGGCTCGTTTCAGTACAAATGACTTATGGTTTGACTGGAGCGGCGATCGCTGAGCTGAACCTTGAAGAGCGAGCCAAGTTTTAGCAACAAAAACGGAGAAAAGTTTCAAAGTTCACACTCAGCCGGTCATACGGCGTCCAGATCTCTGCTGATAAAACTCACCGCTCAAGACTGTTAGCTACACTTGCATGATGTTGACTATTATTGCTAAAAAATCCTCTAGACTGAGACAGAAGATTTTTATTCTGTCTTCCATCAGCGTTTTTCAGTTATTCTTGGTGAGAATTCAAAGCTCGATTGGCCTTCATGATTGTGCAATACATGGCAGCTGAGAGTTTTATGATGCAACACAGGGACCCTTGACTTTTGATTCTGTAGGCGAGATGCCGTCTGAAGGAGGCCAGTTAAATCCACATGAAAAGGCGACTACTTTGTTGGAGATATTTCAGCCATGATTGGGCGCTCGGATCAAATATGCACAAAAAATCCAAACTTAGCGACAAATTAACTCATAAACTTGGTTTTGTTTAATAAATTTCAGAGTAATTTTTGAAAGAAACCTACATAACTATTGATAGAAAAGTTAATTTAAAAACTCGCTTCATCCTTTACCTCCCTTCTTAAAATATTTTAGGTTGATCATCACACCTCTTCACTTTGAATCTTACATAATTCGGATGATTCTTGTGGTTGCTGGAGTTTCCTGTCAGGTGAACCCAGGTGATTTTAAACTGGATGACTCAAGGATGACTAAAAATTGATAAAAAGTGTAGATTTGGGGGCATTTGATGAGGGTTATAACAGAAAAAAATGGGTAAATTTGGACATATTAAGGCACGTGAACAACATGTGCCTCTACTTGCAGTGGCGAAGCATAAATGACTTGATTAGCTCGATGTATTTTTAGACACGATGTAATCAGTGGAAGACGTCGAGACATCATCTCAAAGAAGCACCAAGCAGACATGTCTGATGAGCAAATCAACTCATCGTGTCAAAACGCCACCGCTGAAGTCTTTAAAAAGCACGGAGAGCACATGAGGATGCAGATACTTTGCCTTCCGTTTTCTTCTGTTGGCGTCAGCTCTTGATTTGTTTTGATCCGCCTCAGATTTTCAAAGATACTCTGCAATATTTTCAGCCAAAAATATGATTTTTTGATATGTTTTTGATGCCCAGTCGATAATGGCAAAACCATACTGCTCTTAAATAAATGATCATGCATTTTTGTTTTTTTTTGAGAGGAGAAGGCTGAAAGCAAAATAAAAAAAAAATTGTGAGCCCATTAATTAGAAATTCAGAGAAGAACCATAACGAATTCTGCCCTTTCCTGTGCCTGGCATGTTTCAATGCTATGTGAAGAAATCACATTACCTTAATTACCTTCCTCTTGATGAAATATGCTTAGATTATTTGGTTTCATTATGACTTGAAAAGAAAAAGAAGGTTTTCCACACTCGGCTGGTTTGTCTTACGGGAGACGATGCTGAGTTTGAAGAGAGGAAACGGAGCAGGAATGTGGCTGCATGTATTTATAGAAACAAGAGAAGAAGAACTCAGCTGGGGAAACAAACATCAAACATGGAGCCACAGCTCGTTGCTGATACTGTTGAAGTGAGTTTGAAAGTTATACATAACATATTTGCATTAATGATGAAACAAAAAGAGCACAGACAAAATGTAACGTCTTTGCCCTTTTGATACTGAAACATATAAAACAGGATAATTGCGCTAATTAACTGAATTCAGCGAAGATCTTCCTGCAGAAGTGTGATTTTTTATGTCAAATGGATATTTTAATTACTTGTTCTTCAAACTGCTGGAGATTTTATGAACCAAGTGATATAAATAAAAAGAAGCCCTCCTCCATTAGTTTTACCTGGAGGTTGTGAAGTGTGATCGTGTTTAAAGTCACACAAGCGACTGCAGGGATTTTAAAACAGGAAAATGTGAAACAGAGTGAAAATAACCTGAGAGCTTTAAAGACACATTTACTTGAGAGAGAAATCAAAGAAAAGACTATTCAATTCTGTCACATAATGTGTCTCCTTCACAATCAGTCTCATATGTTCTAATTAAACCAGTTTCATTTTTGTACATAAATATTCCAACAACTTTCAGCTTAAAGATGAAAACTGTTAATAATTTTACCTTTTCTGACTAAAGTAAGTAGCAGATGTGTTATTCCAGCAAAAACCAGATGTAAAAGCACATGCACGAGGGAAATGCCACTAATAAATATAAAAACATTAAATTAATTTGTAATGTGAGTTCAGTGAGGTGTGAAGATTTAATTTTAAAGTTTGGGACATAAACAGGAGATTAGATTAAATAATCTACGTGTTTTAACACGAGCAGCACAAGTAGGGTGTATCTTGTTTTAAAAGAAGTTAAACTTTTGAAATATTTGCATATTCGTTGAATCTGAGTTCTACTGATAAAGGAATAAATGTTTTTTTTGTGACACATTATTAATACGCTGATGGCCAATATTGATATTTTAATCAAAACATAGAGGCTCTCTGCACAGATTACACTGTTAATTGCACTTATTGTAAAGTTAATGTATATTTTAGGCATAGACGAGTTGCTGTGTGTTAAAGAGGCCCAAATCTACGTTGACACCACGATGCCATAAATAAATATTTATTTTCTGCTTTTTGCTTTTTAGGGGCGTTTTTGTAGATGATTGCTTTGACCATACCATTATTATGGGAGGGATGGGAGCCTTATGCAGCCAAGTTCACACTGCATTTCTGTGGTAGGCCTACCTTAACCATTAAGCTTAATGGGCACCTCCTTTTCTATCTCTGAGGGTTAGCAAATGAAATTTTAAGTAATTAATGCTGAGTTATCTGCCCATTTTACCTGCTTGTGATGCCAAACACTGAGAGACTCGGCTTCATCTCAATTAAAAGCCTTGACGCAGTGTTTCCTGTCATGAGAAGACAGATGAAAACTAAAACCATAGAAGTTCTCCTTTATTCAAAAAGTGAAACCTTGTTTTGATTTGCTTGTTGCTCTCAGTCAGCTGATGGCAAATTTCCAAATCTAGAAGGTAATCAAATAATTTTGGAGCTTCAGGTAACAAAAGAGGAGAAAGATGTTTAACTCTGGTGGAAAAACTGCCCTTCATCCAAATCAAGGGCACGCTGCCGATACGCTGTTCGTCAGTCTGATCCCATCAAGCTGGAAGGCATGCGAACACACACACACCGACAGGCGGACACACACATTTGAGATGCATTAGCAAAGCTGGCTGGTCTTCAACTACAAAACCATAATTCTGTGGTGGGTTATTATGAGTGGGAGTGGGCAGGCTTTTCGCTCGGGGGGGCCAGCAGCACATCCAGCCTGACCTGCTTCCCTGCACACAAATACACACACACACACACACACACATTCCTGCACACATAAACACTGAAAAGCCTGATGTTGGTATCAGCTGGGGAAAAAAAAAAGAGAAAAATCTTTAAAGTGTCCCTCACAGGCCCTGTGATCTGCTCCGGCTGTGATCACATGATGATGGATGGAGGAGATGGAGTAATGACATGGAAAAAAAAAGACCTCGTTCTCTCCCATTAACTCCAGCATCGCCTTCTCTCTGCCCGCCCATTTCTGTCTGTCGCTCGCTTCTGTGTCTCTGTCGCTTTGTCCGTCTGTGTTTCTGTCGCTCTCAGGGGTGAGAGAGATGAAAAAAGAGGGAGAAGAGGAGGTGGAGGGTTGTGGTCCTCTGTTCACACCTCATTAAAGGCCACTTCAGCAGACATAGATTAAGAGGAGTAGTGTGTGTGTGTGAGGGATCGTTAAAGGGCGGTTGAAGTGTTGGTTTTATGGCAGAAATGACATGAAAGCAGCATCAGAGCAACTTAAGAGCCAAACCTTGTTCATGAAAAACATGCAAAATCAAACAAAAACAGAAGAATCTTTATCTGCAGCCTCTCACACTGTTGTTGTCATCAGAAATTGCTGCTATTTTCACGCACTTCTGCAGCTTCTACAGACACACACACCACTGCAGCATGTGCATGAGCTGCTCAGGCTTTTAAATAACTTTTATGTGAACCTACATGTTGTATTATTAGATGCACAGGGTAACAGTATGAAGTTTTAAGAGCAGAGGAGTCTGTCTGTGGAGGAGATCAGAGAGGATGATGGGTAAAAACACAGGACTTTCATCCTGTAGCCCAGAGTTTGTGTCCAGGTTGTCGACTTATTGTAAAAGTACATAAGTACCTTACTTCATATACTTAACCAGAGGTTCACTTGAGTTGACTAACTCCTGTTGGGTTTCTGATTCCGTTTCTTCAATCAGAAAATCACAATCAGGCTGATTTTCTTTCTTAAATGTCAATCCCAATCAGTGATTTGAAAAGATAAAAGATCAATAAAATGTCAATGTGTTCACACATTGTTTTTTTTTTAGAATTTCATAGTAAAATTTTGACATTTGCTCCAAAGACACTGGTGAGCTCATTATCATTAATACACATCTTTGATCACTGAGAGCTTTGGCTTGATTAAAGGCAAAGGGCAGTTTTCCTGCAGGATCGCTGTTGTTTCCAGTGAAATTAGGATTATTTGGGCCCCTGAGAGTCTGGAATCGTTGAAGGGGCCCAGTGGGCAATCAGCCTTGACAAGCACAAACTTTACTGCCTGCAGGTGCACTTTGTGCAAACTGCAAGTGTTATGAAAAGTTACATGATTATCAACTTCCGATGCATATTTCTTTTACCTAGACTGATAAAGTTTCAGTTACTGTGATGATTTAAAAATAAAATATCTCATCATTACAACACTCAGCCTACAGCCTCGCTAATAGAAGCTTTGCACTTTGAGCTAAATGCTAAGGTAAGCATGCTAACAGAGAATATGCTAAAATGCTGACGTTTAGCAGTATTATGTCAAACATGTTCAGCATTTTAGTTAAGCATGTTTGCATTAAGACTAGTTAAGTACTTGAGAAAAACAGTTCACCTAATGTTTAGTTTTATTAAGCTATTATTAAAGAGAACAACAAAAAGAGGATGATTTAAAAGGAAAAAGGTCTTTAACTCTCAAATCAAATAAAATGAACTGATAAAAATGATATACTATCAATAAGCAATGCAAATAATTTAAGAACATTTCAACTCATTACTAAGTTTTGCAAGAAAGCAACAGCTGGCCAGTTGTTGGACCAAGAAATGCCTTTACTATATATTTGTCATTTAAGTATAAGTGTGCAAACAATCTAAGCTGAGACCAGATTTATTAGCAGATATGTCATTAGAGTGAACCCGACAGACAACGTTGGACTGGGTGACTTAAACGTGTTGAATAAATAGGCAGGAAAGTGTTGGAACTGGACCTCAGCCGAAGGGAGAGCCTGAGCACTGGGAGGGAGAGGAAATTTGTCAGCAGCTGTCAGGGACTGTTAAAGTTTTGAAAGAGTAACTGGCTTCCTCGGGGCAGAGGGGATAAATGGACCACCATTCCACATAACCAGCAAATTGAACTCACTTTGTCAAATATAGTTTCTGCTGCTAGATAATATAACCTCTCTTGATAATCAAAAGTAGGTTAAAAGACCATTAAGACACTATAAAGGAACAAAACTTGTCAACTGCTAGAATTAAACACTAGCAGATATCAAACGTTACAGTTTTCTGAGCTGCTTTTGGAAACGTTATGTATTTTTTTTAACTGTCTACAAGTACTGACAAGGTGTTTTGTGCCCTTTTCTTTTTCATGGCTAAATATACAGGTCAACAGACTGGAAAAGTGACATTTTAAATTCTTAATGTGACTGCAGCTGAAGGAAAAGCTCTTTCATTGCTTCGCATTCTCATTCAGCGAACAGGCTCCACAAACAGCCGTCCAGTCGGATGCAGAGAAAACAGCTCAGTGTTCACGGGAACAATGATGCCGCTGCTGTCCGTGTTTGTGTGGGAGGAAAATTTTATAGTTCTGTCAAAATAACTGTTATCTTAGTGGGAAGACACTGCTGCCCTGAAACATCTGTCTGAAGGCGGCGGGTGAAACGGAGCAGCGTCAGGATGAGTGCAGTCTCTGAAGATCTGCCTGATGAAGGAGACGGTGTTTAACTACGACAAGAGGAAACAGGGAGCCATTAGAGACATACTGCATTAGAGAAGTGGATTTGGATTTCGAAGCTTATCAGGTTTCTGTTGAGAAAATAATTTCCCTCTCAAATTGTGGAAATACTGATATAAAAGCAGTCACTTGCTAACTCTTCTGGTCTTTAGCTTCAGTCAACAATAGCAGAAACTGACAAAGCAAGTATCTAAACATGCAGTTTAACTTGTAAGTTTTTTCCTAAATTTTAATGGAGAATTGATCATTTCTGCACTAAAACATGCCAACTGGTCTGACCACATCACCTTTGATGGTTTAGGTAGGTTACTTCACTGACCATCAGGACGATTTAAAGGCAACTGTGGCGACTAAAATCAAGTGTTTTTAGTGAGAAAACAAAATTTCTAGATCTGTCTCCAGCAGGTGAATAATTCCGCCTTAAACTAACCAGACCTTAATCATATGAATGTGAAGTTTCAGTGTTAAGAAATGTAAAGTTCTAGCAAATTAATGGTTTGCAGAAATGAACAATGCCAATTTTACTTTCTGTAACTTTTCAGTTCCAGCCAGAAGCCTCCAAACGAGGCAGGATGCTTCCATCCATGCATGCTACACCAGCCTTAAATCTCCATATGTTGCAACAATATCTGTCAGAAATACAACGTCTTTTTCTTAGTTCTTCAATTTTCTTAATTTTCTTGTTCTCTACTGAGAGATTTTGATCGGTTCTTGTCAGATTCAAAGCTGAAGTGTTCCTCTGCACGTCATTGTTAAACTTTCCCTTCACTTACACTTTCTAAAACCTTTACACTTGATTGTGTACATCTGAATCCACTCAAATGGTTTTTCACCAAAAGACTGCTGTAATAAGGGCAATCGTTTTCAAAGATGCTGCAGCCACCACATCTGGCACTGACAGTCGCACCGTGGAGATCAAATTATCTTTTGCCAAATTCAATATGTAGTGGAAATGTAACAAAAGCTTTGTGCTCTTCGTTGAGAGACAGTCACTTGTTAGGATGGATTTCTTTGAGGTGCAAAAAATAAATCTCTCATCTGAGAGAGAATGCTGCTTGTTAAAAAAAATGAGCCAGATGCTCTGGGTTATTCCCGGAAAGCAGTGGAAAATATACTACTGGAGGAAAAAAAAAAAAAATCAACCGGAAAGAAATGAGAATGCAGCACTCCCTGCGGATACTTGTTGAAAAATACCAATATAGAAACCCTGAACAGAACACAATAAGGATATATTTCCCTATTGAAAAAGGTGTTGTCTTAGGAGATCCATCAAAACAATTGAATATGAGAAAGCTCACAGGATGGGACAATGCATTCAGGGGAAATCACATAAATCATATAACTGCAGGCCCTGGGAATAGCTGGAGTGACTTCACTCTCTGGTGAATGGCTTTGGAAAAGAAAGGCACTCCACATAATTACTCTCAATGGCCACATACTGTACGGCACGCTGAGGTTTTTCTGCTGTAATGAGACGTCTTCCTGAATCATTCGCACACGTCCTGAACCTTCAGCATCGGTAAACATTTGCACTGCTGAACAAAAACTGTCCTCACGCGGATCATGTGCGACTAATCATGCATGGCCGAGAAAGAGCTGCTTGCTAATTATGGAGGCCTGTACTCATTACTCACCTGTTCCCTCAGCGGGCGCCACCCGCCTCAGAAACGTGTTATTTACTCGGCGATAAGGCGGGCGAGGAGGGAGGGAGGGAGGGAGGGAGGGCGATATGTTTCAAGACACCCGGCCTAAAATATCCCAGAGGAAAGAGTTGAGGATGAGTCGGAGTGGAAGAAGATGGTGGCGGAAGAGGAGCGAAGCTGCGAGGAAACTTTGGGGTCCCAGGTGAAAGTGGGAGAACGAGCCGAGGAGATGGAAAGGAGGGAACAGAGATAAGAGAGCGGAGCTGGTGGGAAACTTCAGCATGTTAAGATGTTAACTGCTGCTCTTTGAACGAGGTGTGAGTGTGTTGAGGTGCAGTTTAGGTCATTGTTTTTAAGGGTGAACGAGGACAGCGGCATGGCTTAGCATACGTACATTCTTCATGCTGACAGCCTCCTTGCTAACCACCATCCTGTCGTGTGCATAAGCCTCGTATTTCAAGCAATCATCACAAAGTAGGATGAGTAAAGGTTTGGACTGGCTGTTGTATGTGGTCTTTGGTTGACTGTACAGGATCACAGAGTCCCAAACTGATGTTATCACATTTAAAACAGGCTGTTTGAACTAACACTGGGCAGTCCAATCGATCGGTCAAGGTATCATTAAACACCCATGATGGGAACTTCACTGACACTTTCCACTTATATTTTTTAATACCTGTTAATTTTCCATCAGAAGTTTTGCATATTCTGACTTAGATCAAATTGCACTGTGTCTAAAAAAAACCCTTTTGCTCATCTAAAAAATATATATTTTTGCAAAATCCTGAAAAGAAAATGTAATTGTATTTGTTAATCTATGCTGAACAGGATTTCACTAGCACAACAAATAACAAATATTAAACCTGATTTAACTTGTCTGATCCCATGAGGGTTAAAGCTTTTCCTTTTTGCATGACTTTAAACTGTTGTATAGCACAGATTCATGTGCTTCCTCCATACAAGCCTCTGTTGCAGACGTCATAAGTTCAAAAAAAGAGATGCTAGTTCAAGATGGGTCCTCGCAGGGTCATAAATCATATATGATCACATGACATCTGGTTGAACGTGTCCTTTACTGCGTCAGACATCAATTGCAAAAACATGTGAACTTGACTGAGACTTAAATGCCAGCTGGCCTTCACGAATGATGACAAGGCAGCAGGTGTGATGCTGAACTCTTCACGAAGGCTATCAAACATTCAAGATGATTAATGTACTTTAGATGAAATCTAACATTTTCAGATGAAACAGACGGGTTCCTGTTGATGGAAGTTAAAGTAAGTGCTGCAGACCAAATTACACAGAAGACACAGCAAAAAACAATCAGTTATAAAGACTTAAAAAACTGATTGAACTGCTCCTTTTTCTCTACTCTCTCAACACTTTTAACAGCTCTTTTCAGGCTGTCTGTAAAAATAGACAAGAGATGGTCATTACAGGCTCAGAAGCTCTAAATTGTGTTAACATGCAGGTTTTTGCTTTTGCACTTTCTGCAAAATACATTAACATTCTGGATGTCTTTTTTCTCTGCAGGTTCATTATATTCCTGCTGCATTAAAACAACAGAAAACTTAGAAAACTAGAGTTTAAAAAAAAGACAGAATGAACATGATGTAACAGAAAATTTATGGAGGTTTTGTTGTGCAGAAAAAGTCAGCTTAACAGTTTATAGGATGAATTTATACAAAGCAAAGAAAGACATAATGGATTTAAACTGCACGCAGGAAGCAGTTCTCACTCTAATTTCCACTGAGCACAGATATGCATGAGAACTAATACAGACGCCGGCAATTTCTGAGGCAGCTGAGAGTCGAGAAAAAAAAATTGTACTATTGATTCATACACTTTCTGCCTTACTGCGATCTCAGCAGGCACTGCTAGCTGTTTGTCTTAGCTTTAAATTTAACTATCCGACAGGCAAAACCTATGTACTTCCCTGTAATTAAAAAGTGAATTAATCTTGAACGCTTGCTGTCATAAATTCCCCCATTTTTCCCCCCAGCCTGCTTTCCGGTTCTCCTCAATAAATATACTCAAAGCAATCAATAGGTGTGCTATGTATACATGGCTGTGGGAATCAGCTTGGCAGGTTGCCTCTCTCTTTTGTCCATGTGATCCTCCAAAATGGCCGACTTCGGTTCTATATGAGGAGTTGGCTGCTGTCGAAGGTGGGAGGAACGTGTGTGGGAGGGTTTGAGCAAAGGGCTGGAATTTGCCTTTAAAACGTTCAAGAAAGAGTTGAAGACACAAAAAAATGTCAAAATAAACCCCAGATTCTTCAGAGAAAACCAGAGGAGAGAAAAAAAACACAACTAACGGGACAACTTCTGCTTTCTTGAACATTTGAAACAAAGTGAAAGAAAGTTGCAATTAGGCAGATGTGTAAGCCGAGGCTGTGTGCTGTAATTAATCATGATTGCGTTAATTACGCTTTGTTTTTGCTATAATGAGGACTAAAAAGAGACAAACAGCGGAGGAAAATATAGAAAATGAAGGATCTTGTGCCAAATGACACTCGGCCGCCACACAGTTGCTATATTGAGATTTCATTGCTGTGGATATTAAAAAATGCCAATTCTCTCCCTGCGGCAAATAAGTTCTCTCTCATTTCAGCTTCCCCGGCACAGTGAATTATTTCTCTGCTCCATCTGTAAAAACTTGTCTTTTAAGTCCATTATTTCCCTATTTTCCATAAGCAAAGCCTTGTCTGATACAATCTTTTAATTAAGATTTTACAAGTTGCTTCCTGCAACTCAAAAAAAAGAGGATTTTTTGTAGTGCTGCAGCTTCCCAAGGACAAATTATAATATCTGTTTAGTTTGGCGGATCACTCATCTCGCAGATCTCATCTGTGTTGAAGGCTACTTTTTTTTATTTAGCTGCTGCTGCGGGACGTTCAAATCACACAGAAATAAACTGAGGATCCCTGTAACTCTGTGACAGAGATGGTTTAGAGTGGTGGTTCCTGAAACAGTGTGCGTGCTTGTGTGCTGAGAGGTAAGTCCAGGTGTGCTGCCGGATTTCCTGACATCCATACATTCTTACTCCAACATGCAACTCCTGATAAAACAAACCTTGTGTTTGAAGTCTTTGTTTGAAGGAGGAATAATTATAATCTTTGTATTGCACGGGAAAGATTGTGCCAGGAGTTGCTTGTTTTGCTGGGGATCTGTGATAAAACCCGGAGTGGACTTTGATGATTTTTGTTTTGAAGTTGGATTGGAATTGGTCCGTTTTGGAGTTTAAGGAGGAATAAAATGAAGTTCAAGTGGACTGAACTCTTTGGACTTTGCTTTAATTTTTGTCAGGTTTATAAATAATAAGAAATTACAACAGAAATATAAGTTTTGGTCTGAATTCAACATAAGTAAAAAAAAATCATAGGGTGATAAGATGAGAAAATGCATTATAGAGGCTGTTTTGCTCAGATATGAACACGCGTGTCATGAGAAGTGACTTGCTCTTTAAGACAGTGCTTCACAAAGTTGTTTTCAGTATTATTATATCACATCACAATAATACAAACTTTCATTACAGATACAAGCCTTGCTGAACTCCAACCAATTCTAATATAAATGTTCAATAATTTTCACTTCATTTATTCCATCTATTCCCAGCTCAGTCAAAGAAATGGTAGCTGATGATGTTTAATTGGGGCTTAAGAAATCAAAACAGGATAAATTAGAGTCAAGATTTGGACAAAATATTTACACCACTTGATATTTGAATGCCAATGCATCTGATTTACCAATTAAGATTAGTAACAATTAATGGCAGAAAAAGAAAAAACAGTATTTTGATAAATCCTTTGAATTAAATCTGAAGATTTTGTAAGAAAAAGAGAAACATCAGACAGAGTCGTGACTGTTACAGAAAGAAAACAGCTGAGAGGCAAAAAATAATGGCTATCTAAAATTTATGCAGCATGTAGCTCATGTAAAATTAGTTATGGGGCACAGATGCTATTGCTAATGCTACAAGTGAGTCATCAGAGACTGCTGCGCTAATCCAATGCAATGCAAAATCTTGTGGAAATTTCACTATTTTCTTCCTATACAGTCCATAGAATATGTGTATCTACTTGCTTATACACTTCACACAGTGCATTTCCATCATGGTAGGTAAAAAAACACTGTGTTTACATGAGCTAACTATTTCAATCTGACAGTCAATTATCAGTTTTTGTCAGATTCACTGGCAGGAAAATGGCTGCATTAAAGTCTGAGAGGCAAAAAATACAAAGCAAGATGCAAATTGACATTATATCCAGATAATCTGCACCACTTTATCAGAGGGAAAAACAAAAGATGTACTCGGATTCAGCAAATTAGCTTGGTAAATGCAATGTTAGTACTACCGCTAAGAAGAAAAAGATACAGATTTGAATGGATCCGAATCATTCTGTAGCATTTTCTTCACAAGTTTAAGTCTTAGTTGTTAAGTCAAATTGGTGACATTAACAAAACACTTCATCTTATTCGGAAGGAATTAAGACTGCGGTGGTATTTCACCCACACTGGAGTCGACTGTCCAACCTTGTGACCAGCACACCAGATTCACATTATGACACATAATTGGCTTGTCATCATTGTTAGAGGAAAAAACATGTTGACCAGTGAGAAACGAGGTCAAAGCTGCCTGTCAGCCTTCAACAAAACCAATTACTTTTCAGCGTTTGCAGGACGCTGTGTGATGCAAAAGGCAAAGTAAATCCCAATCACACTAGACCCTTGAAAAATGGAAGTTTTAAAGGTTAAATATCCGTCTCAGCACAGTTTACACTTTGATTAAAGCGATCTATTCAGGCGTTGTATGTTACTAACCACTGCATAAAATCCATACTGCGCTTCAGGGCATGCTTAACCGTGATGGTAATGCGATTGCTACAAGGTGCAGATAAGTATTATTGCTCTAATACTGTGTACCTCTGTAATACAACACAGTCTTTAACAGTCTGTGTTTCTCTGCAGTCCATCCTGAGCAAATACACACAAAAAAAGACTTGAACAAGCATGTTTTCCTCTCAGTGTTCAACAAACTGGGTTGATCAAATATTGGCATTTGACTTTAAACCACTGCGAGGTTTGATTGCTGATGCCTGAAATGATTTTAGCCAATGTTTCTGGCACTCGGCTCTCAAACGGCGCTCAAACATCCTCTGGAATGTGCATTGAGTATAGCACAAACCCTCTGCATTATTCATCAAAAGCTGCCTCCAGCATACCTCTGGAAAAATTATGATTAAACCCGTGGGCTTAAGCACTTCCATAAACAAGGATATGATCGTCTTTAATAATAAAAAGCTCTCAAATGGATGTTACATAAGCAGAAAAAAAGAAATCCTTGGCCGGGTTTGCAGCGAGGAGGCCTGAATCTCAGAGGTGGCATGACATCATCTAATGAAAAGGAACCAAAACCTGCTGGTTCCCTCAGTGGCTTTTGATACAGCATTGCCCTCATTACTCAATTTTAAACAAAAGGCCAATAACTATGGAGCAGAACTGAAGCAAATTACACCTAAAAATGCTGCTAAATTAAGCTAAAAAAAAATAGACTTGACTGAATCTTTGTGACTTGAGCGGTGACAGTCGAGCCTCTCTAATGCTCTCCGTCCTCTGTCGGCGTTGTAGCCTCGCTCTGGTTCACCCTTTCTTATCACAAACACAACATCTGACCTTCTATACGGCCCTCAGGCTGGAGACCAACATATGAAGCCGGGGCCGTCTCTGACATTCACTTGCATCATCGGCGTAAGCTCGAAAATGACACTGTGACCCTGCAGGTACACGATTGTGATCGAATGACATCACAAGGAGAGGCTATGACCGCAAGATAACAAGCGGTTCACCTTCCGCTCGGTCCGTCACGGCCGGTGCACAATGTGCCGCAGTGTGGGGGTCTGCATGGCTCCTCTCGGTTTCCAGTGAACGAGATCAGAGTCAGAGTGGGTACATATAAAATATACCGTTAAAGTATCTGTTATAACCTAATGCAGGTTGCTTGTAGTGCAGTTTCCTAATAATGCTCTTAATAAGTATTAAATGACCTCCCACACAGCTTCAGTGTAATAACAGTGATTATTTAAATCTCCCAACATGCTGACAGGTTTGGTCGGGATTTAATGTAAATTCATGTTCTGTGTTCTTCTGCATGTTCCAACAGTCACACAAAGCACAATTTTAAAAAGTGAAGGTGAAGCAGCTAAAAAGCTAGCTGATTAAAGTTTAAGTTTTCACTTTTCTCTGGAGAGACTCTTCTGTCCTGTCAAGTTTGCATCGACAGTTTTATCATTTTGTGGCTTAAATGCCTCATAATATTTGCTGCGGTGACATTACAACTCACATGGAATTGTTTTATTGTTCTGACAGCAGCCCCTGTAATCATTAAATTAAACTCTCAGACGTCAACAAAACACATAATAAAGAAACCATCTGGAAAGCTCAGCTGCTTGATGTAATTTTAAAAGATAACATGGCTTTCAGGGACGGACGGGGTGGAGTGAAACGCCCACGCAGGTGTAAATGTCTGAATCAGAGAACAGAAATAGTGCAGGTGGTTTGCAAGTGGATAATACATGCATACATGAGACACACGATGACATCAGAGCTGATCTATATCACTACAGGGGAGATGAGCAAATGTTGCAAATAAAAATATGGATGAAAAAACACAAAAAGGATCTGATGATCAGATGACAATAGGCAACATCTGACCAATCAGATCTGGTTATGTGAATTTTCCAAGTCCGTCCCCGTTAATTTAAGTTGACACCAAAACCAGACAAGTAAAAGTTGTTTTAGGAATTACACCTCTATGTAAAGAAACTCTCTCTCACTCCATTTCTCTCTTTAAACAAGAGTAAAAATTTCCTCCCTCTTGTTAATGATGGCTATTACCATCTCAGTGTAGAGAGACAGAGCTTGCAGTAGCACCGCTGCAGCAGTGCAGAGAGGTACACATGCACACACACACATGCGCTGCTCATGCAGGCTGTGTTTCCAGGCGTTAAGCTCCACTGCAGCTGCACCGGGAAGATGTGAATATGAGATTGTGTCTCCTACATTTCAGCATATCTGATAATCTACTCATCTG
Source organism: Ctenochaetus hawaiiensis (assembly GCA_029783645.1). Taxonomy (NCBI): domain Eukaryota; kingdom Metazoa; phylum Chordata; class Actinopteri; order Acanthuriformes; family Acanthuridae; genus Ctenochaetus; species Ctenochaetus hawaiiensis. The sequence goes on from JAPZDY010000017.1 coordinate 9,071,558, forward strand.
ATAATTGAAGCTCTAACTTTGCCCCTAATAAGATAAATACCTCTTAAAGTTGTTCCTCTTAAAGCTTTTACTGGTTATTATCATGCATATGTAATTTGACTAATGCTACATAATGCTAATGCAATACATGCATTGCAACTGCAGCCTCAGCGCAGGTCTGCCACACACTCTGACCCAAACTCCAGCCTTTAGCTCGCTGCTCCCTCTCTCCATCATGTCAGTGACGACTTAGTTCTGCTTAAACCTTCTGCCATGAGCGACTAAGTACTCCCTTGTGTGAGTCAGTAACCTTTCACGCCCCCAACACACAGCCTGAACCCCCCCAGAACACAGACTCATTTTGTCTCACTGAAAACAAAAAAAAAGTTGACACAGAGGCTTCTCAACAACCTATTACTTATTTGTCCTGATCACCATTCATTGCACTCGCCAACCAAAGTGACCCCCTAAACCGGCCGGCCCCCCCTTTTAAAAAAACCCCATCCATTTGACTTGAACTCTGTTCCAACCTCCTCCTCCTCAGCTTGTTGCCAGTGGCCTGTTTAATTCCTGCTTGATGCCATTTCTGCACAGTGGCCTCCTATTGCTGAGCTATGAATCCCTTCTCCCAGCTCTCTGCCACCATGCCTCCCATCCCCCCCTCCCCCCTCCCCCACGCCTCCCCTCCTCTTCCTTCCTCTCAACCCCCTTTGCCAGTGGCCCTGCAAATCTCCGGAGGCAGGCAGTGCCAAACGTTCCAGCTGTTTAAACAGGTCAGTGGTTGGTTCTGTGTGCCAGCAGGGGTAGCTTTGCCATTGTGGTGCCCTACATCGCTGGTTTGTGCAAACCCCCCTGAATCCGTTGTCCCCAAGGGAGCCGCAGGGCCCGAACTGCACTGGTGCTCAGCTAAGAGATTCTGGATTTACTTGCATTTTATTGCCTCAGCCTCTTTTGTATTTCCGACTTTTGCATTGCTGAAAAGAAAACGGTTTAAGGCTTGGTTTAAAAAAATAAAAATAAAAGACAGAACCGTGCAAAAGTTGCATCAACATATAACAGTTATAAGCTGGCAGTTAAGGTGCAACATGTGGGGAAAGGCTGCTCTTTTCATGAACTAGTGTGATCCAGGTGAAAGCTGTGAACCTTTATTGATTTCACCTTTTAAATCCACTGCAGTCGTTCAGAGGAGATGTGCTGTACAGAGATGAAGGGAGGACGGAGTGGCATTAATGAAAGATTTAAGCCAGTGAAAAACAAAACAAACATGTGCCGTGCATGGCATTTTTGACATTTTTGTTTTGGTTATTCCACCATAAGATGAAGTCAGAGAAGTGGAAGGTTGGTGAATTTGCAATCTGCATTAATTCCACCTTCTGCTTAGACCAAGATATTAAACAAAAAACTTGATTTTCTTGCATTGTTTCGTCTAAGTTCTTTTTATGGATATTGTGATAATATGATTATTATAAGTTTTTTGGGCCAGGGCAATCATTTTGTTCAAATGTGATATTATAATGGTCCTACACAGCATTTTTGTATACATTAAAAAATAATTTGTCTTTCTTTTAACATAAAATAAAAAAAGTAAAATTCTTTGATGGCTTCATGGAACTAACAGACCGAACAAAATCAACCGCAAGAATATAAAACGACTGTCCCTCTTTATGAAGGTCAAAGGAAAGGTCACTTTGTATGATTGAATTAGAAATCAAAGCAGAGCGTAATGTTTAAAAAAGGAGCGGAGGAGGTGATGAACTGTAAGTTTATGCAATAAACGGCTTTAATCAGGCAAACAGTCTCTGAGTTGAGGGTGAAGTCCGTTTGATCAGTGTGGTTCACACGGGCAGATTGCACGTTGACTCTGTAAACGTAACGTAGGTGGAGAGCTAATGAATGTTAACTAAAGCAGAATCTTTGAATGTATATAAGATCAGTCCGTTGAGATACCAGATCCTCTCATTGTTCAGTTATGAGTCGCTCATTAAAAGAAAACCTGATGCCCCTTGACGCTCTCCTTAATGCAGCTGGAAAATAAAGACTGTCAAACTGAAGCAGGTTTTAAATACAAAAAAATTTAAGGCTACATGAAATTATACATGTCTGGGGCGTTTGCATAAATGCAACAGAGGGATGGTATGCATATAAAAAGATTTCTTTTTCTGCATCTCCCCGCCCATACGTGGCCTCCAGGGGGAAATGCATAAAAGGACTGTACAGCAAACACAGATTTTATGCAGCAAAAAAGCTGCAGGCTAATTGGTACAGAACACTGCTGCATTCATGTTTTACTCATAATAATAAGATGTTTCCTTTTTATGGTGACATTTCTTTCTTATTATAAAATGATGAAAATCTCAGGAGAACTTTTCTCACTGTTAAGATCTTCCCCCATTCTCCTTGTTTTGTTTTTATGGCATATATATTTTTTTTTCATGAGACTGTTATAAAATTATATTCAGTTATTTTTACTCTTGACATTTTTACTGTTAGATGACTTCTCTGTTATTATAAGTTTTTGTGCTTTGCATTTAATTTTGCCAAAAGACAATCAGGGTGTCGAAGGATGTTACACAATGCAAATGCTGCAAAAGGCCAAGGCTTTTTTTCAACACTTACATATGACTAAGATATTTTTTAATTGTTTATGTTCTTTTTAATATATATAACTATTATTAATTTGAATTTTGAGTGCAAAAACTTCACTTTAAAGCTGCATTAATTACTTTTTGGCCACTCGGGGGCAGTAGGAGAAACTATTCATCCATCATCTGATATATTATCATCTTATAAAGCTTTCATGGCAAACGAGTTGGCAAACAACCACCTACTTACATAGAGAAGTAGTTACGGGTCTATGTTAGCATTATTTGGAGTTTACCTGGTGGATAAAAGGTCAATACTCATTTTTGTTTCAGCTCTATTTTAGTCTTAGACACCTAAGAAATTGGCTGTAAGAGGTTGGACTTTTTTCGCAGACACTTAAATCGGTTGATGATGTTTTTTACCTTGACATGTTTCGACAGATGACTTCCGTCTTCCTCAGAAGGTCACACAGGTGGAATTGTGTGACGCGTTGTTATCAGCTGATTTTACGGAGGTGAGATTTTTTATCTCAAGTATAGACACAATGAACTTGATTAAACTAGGTTGGACTTTTTGTTTGTGCTTGTGTTAACTTGAACTGGATGTGCTGTGAGGATCAGAGTTTTTTTAATTTAAAAACAGCAATCCAAAACGACAAGTATAATAATATCAACAATAAAAAAATAATAAAAAATAATGTAAAAATCACTTCTTATAAGGCACTTACACATTCTGTCACTGAGGTCGGAGAAACACCATAGGAAACACAAGAAGGCCAAAGCAGCCTTCTAATGCCACTAAGAGGTGGGGCGCTCAGGGCTAATGATAGGTCTGCCCCTGTACAAATTGCAATACATAGCTCATTGAAATTACTATCTAATTTAGACGCGCTCCAGATCTGTCAAAGACGTATTAAAGTCAGCTCTGTGAGCCCACCACTCCGTGTGAGGCGACTATGAATTAAGCATATTTGAAATAGACGAGTGACTCCTCATTGAGTGTATGGGGGTGGCTTCTCTCTTTTTATCCCTCTCTCTCTATCTCTCACACTCCTCCTCTCTCATGCTCTCTTTCATATCTCTGCATGTGGCAAGCACATTTCGCCCACAGATGCAGCTGACCAGCCACCTCTCTCTCCCTCGTGGACCTGAGCCGCTCGCCCACTGACAATCCACATCAAAGTTAATTTCCGGACTTGTTCAGATGATCAAGCAAAAATGCGAAGGAGGTCTTGGCTCTGCTGACCTGTGTGATGAGGCCTACGGCTGCAAACATTACACCGTGACACTGGAACGGCCAATCAACACAGCGGGGCATGTGTGTGTGTGCATGTGTGTGTGTTCGTGATTTGGCTCAAAAATCTAACTTGATACCTTCATCGCTGCGAAGCACGACAGCTTCGCTCCTCTGGGCCGAAAGCGTAAGATCAGTTTTCACAATCTCAATCGATATGCCACCCGGGCATCCCGTCCAACCCACATGTGCGGTAATTATCACTCGTGGTGGGCGGTGACGGCTGTTTCAGCCCGGGTGCAGCATTTTAATTGGCTGCTTTGGTTGTCAAGGAGTGCAGGGACCTTTTGATTTGGCCGCACTGTCACACAGTGAGCCTTAATTGGCCCGCGGACAAAACATGAGGGAAACACATTACTGGAAGAGCTCATGCATGAGCCTTTGTAATTTATTACAGAGACATTGCAATCTCAAATGCCATTAGACTCAAAATGCCATTAAACTTTAAAATAAATTAGGAACTGATTGTGTTATGAGGCCTTTAAGTACTCATTGCTAAGTCTTGTATGTCTTTTGCTTATAATATAAATCACTTTTTGTTTTTTTAAATGTAGCAGAGAAACAAGAGGAGGAAGAAGAAGAAAAAGCTGTGGAATAAAACAGAAAAGGAAACAGGGAGGCAGACTGAGAGTAAACAGCTTCTGCAGAAGTTTGCCCGTGGCAGAAAAACAGACAAGTCTCCTCCAATAATACAAATGCACACGTCAGCAGGCGGACGACCTCTGCTGCGAGGTACCTGAATGCAACTTGTTAACAGGAAATGACCTCACCTGCCTCGGCCTCCATTTTTCTTTGCTGCTGTTATTTTTTTTTATTTAAGTCTAGTTGGGGAAGGAAAGAAAACCTGAAGGCACAAAGGAGAAGCGGAGAAGTTTTGTCTGTCACAGCTCGAGTGTTGCAGCCATTACCTGTGTGAGGCCGATAAACAACAGATTTCACTTCGGCTGAACGTTTCCTTCCTCCGTGCCTCGCCGGTTACAGCTAGAATAAATAGGCTTATACAGCACATGGCTTGTATGTAATATACTATACTGTCATAGAAGTGACAACTAAATGTTTAGCGAAGAGAACAAATCATTCTTTAATTACAACTCTTGTGGCTCACTTCGCCCGCTGCGAACCACTTTGGAGGTTTTAACTCCGGCACTGGTGGGAAAATGGCTCTGAACTGTCACCCCCCCACCATCACCCCCCATCACCCGTCCAACCCTGTGATTTTCTCCTCAATCTCTTATTGTTAACTCTGCATCTTTATTTATTTTTGCTTTAGAAATCTTGTTGATGTCATATAAATAAATAAAAAAAAAACGCCCCGAGTCACTGTTCTGCTGCCCCTCTTTAAACTTCAACATAAGCCTGCTTTAGTGCCATTAAAATAACTTGTCATGACAGTGTGGCCTGGGAGCAGTGTAATCAATTTCCATTACATCAAGGCCCAACTGGGCATTGCCACTGAACTAAGCGCTGGTAAGCAATCTCCCTGACCGAGGGTTTGTGTGTGTGTGTGTGTCTGTGTGTGTGTGTGTGTCAGCATGTGGAGGGATTTACTTGACTAACACCATCTTCCTCTATAGGTTTGCTGTCTGACCAGCAGAGGGACTAAAAAATGTCCTGTTTCTGTCTCGTTCCATTCAAAAAGAACATTTTGTCCTCTGAGAACGTTTTGGTCACATTCTAAATAAGGAAACAAGGCTCATTCTCCAACATAACATCATGTGAAATTATCACCAGCCGAACAATTCGGTCTCGTCTCCGTGCAGCGAGCGTCTCCCTGAAGTGATTTAAAATGCACCTTTTGTAAAAGACCAATCTGCAACTAATTAACATCGGAGTAATTTATGCCACAAAATTGATTTCTGCTCATTATAAATTATGCAAGAGTTCCATCCGCCGTCCCTTCCCGCCGTCTTATCTCTCTGGCGGAATCAGTGGATTGACACGTGGCTGAAGTGTCCTTGATGGGACATTTCTACACACTGTCAGAGATAGTAGGAAAGGCAAGAAAAGAAAGGGAGAATATCTTCAAAGCTAAAGACGCATGCACTTGTGGCCTTGACAGGAGCTATAAATCACACACAACAGCTAAGTTCAGATACTTTAACAGAGCATTAATGCCAAAAAACACATTTCAACACAAATATGTATCTAAAAATTTTGTTTTTTTCTGAAAATCTTATAGCAAAGAAGGAAGTTTGTTCCCCTCTAACTTCCCTGCTTTGCACCAAACCACTGTGGTGATGAATTACATTAACGCTAGTTTAGCACAGATTTTCACATCTCCAAAGCTAAGGCACTAAGTGAGCGCTAATTAGGAGAGCGAAGGCATTAATTATGTAACACGTCATCTTAATTAGCGATCCCAGATGTACGGTGTGTCAGAGGAGCATTTGTAAGCACAGTTTGCTAATTGATAGATATTTGACAAGACGTATGACAGCAGCCCGCCACAAAGGTGACAGTCAGTTTGGGGAACCGGAATGAGCCGGAAAAACACTGACGTCTTCATGGGCGAACAGTTTTGGAGAAAAGGGCTGATCTAATAAATAAAAATACTACTTTCTTTATAATTAATACATCACTTTTTACTTTTTTTAACTTAAAAAGTAAAAACATAGTAGGATAAATAGATAAGTGCAGGAGAGATGTGGTGCAGAAATGAGGTGGAATCCATTTCACTAAATTTAATTTCAAACTTATCTTTTTTTTGGTGGTTCAGTTTCAGATGTCTGAGAAAGCAATTTTCATCAAAAGCATCATTATACCTGTCAAATCTCGAGGAATTTTTCAAATAGCTGCCCATTGTTGGTAATTAGGGCCTATAAACTCTTGATCCCACTTTCATGCAGACGGATTATTGTCAGGGATTCTGTCTTTCATCTTAAACAAAACAAAAAAAAGCCCAATCAATGTGGTGCAATAGCAGCAGAGGCACCAGACCACCTGACCTTATTGCATCTTTGCACCATCTGCTCAGAGCAGCATCACATCTGTTGCTTGGTTTCACCTGCTCCATGAAGATCTGGTCTCCTGGGGGAGAGTTTCTGGTAAATATTGACTGAAAACAGATCTGGGTTCAGATTTTCTACATACAGGCTGATTCAATCACACGTTCACAAAGACTGGCACTAAAAGAGCGTCGAGAGGATTCAGACAATGATGTCTAACTAAGTGCACCTGCCATTTTTTGCATCCATGAGCACCAGGCGGAAAAGAAATTGCCAAATGTTAAGTGTGGCCTCGTGTCGGATTCGGTGATGAATCGTTTTCTCGGTTAGTCAGATTATTTTGTCCCATACCTTCTGAAGAGCTTTGCTAATCACACATGATGAAAATGTCTTATTATATGAAGTAGAGAAACCAGACTGAAGCCAAACAACAGGTGTCCATGTGGTTTTGGTTGGTGGCCAAAGCAAACAGCCCTCCACAATATGAGCCACAGACAGCAGACAGAGCAGCGACACTGGAGGATGCAGCTCCATCCAAGGTTACATCTGATGACTTTAAGTGTTTGGAGCCAAGATTTGTCTCATTTCAGGGCATGACTAAGAATTGTAAATGTAAGTTTAGATCAGAAACCTGTTACATTTGATGAAGGTTAAGGAAATAACCAACAGTTATTGTTGATTTGTGGTCGTATCTTGCATGAGCATTGAATGCATCATCGATCACTGACCTCCACACCTTTAAGTCACATCTGCTCTGAAAACATGGCACACGGGGGACCAGAGACAATGTAACAGCAGTTATCTCTGTCTCTGTTTAGGCTAAATGCTAACTGAATGATGTTCAAGTGCTGCCGGAATGGAGACAGGTGATTTATGGAATATGCCGTTGTCTATCGCAGTATCTCTCACAGTGCCAGTAACCTGTTGTCTTATTTCCTCTTATCCTCGTATCAGCTGAAGCTTTCTCAGCTAGCTGTCATGCCAGTGTTGCATCTCGTACGATAAAAAGAAATAAATAGCTGTTGCACATTTTCCTGGACTGTAAAAAGCAATAAATAACATTTTGAATTTGACACATGTCATCATACTGCACCTAAAAAAAGGGTCGATATTTTTGTGTGTCCACCCAGATGTCATGTTTACATCACTGCCAGTCAGAGCTGGAGAAGATAATAGCTGTGACTAATGCAGAGTCAACTGGGCTAAAAGTGAATGCAGATTACACTCATCACCGCTGCAGAAAGAAGCCACATGTTGGTGGGTTTCAGTGGGGGGTTTTTTGTCCAGTGTGAAAGGGGAAGACATAAGGCCACACAGCCATTGATGTGCGTCACTGCTCATTAGAATTCTGCTCTACTTCCCTGAGTTGACAAGCGTCAGCTCTCCATAAAAGCAGTCATTTTTCATTCATTCCTTGGATGTGCACATTGCAGTTACTGTACCCTGACTGCTACTTCTTTCTGTACGGCATGACACGCTCAGTATGTGTTCACTTTACTTTCTGCTTCAACACATAAAGGACACACTTCTCCCAGCATTGCAAGTGAACACAGTTTTTGACTGAGGGACACTGGGCGGCATAATGTGTGGTGAACTCAAAAAAATGATAAAGATGGAATAAATGTTCATGCAAATGTGATGCCATTGTTGCTATTATGCAAGGCATGAAATACTGAGCAAACCTGCAACATGCATGTCAATAGGAGAACATGCAAACGTGCAGTAGCAACAATTTTTGCTAAATTTCTATGTATTTCTATTTCTGACAATGATTTGTTCATTTACACATCTCTAAGTGCCCAGATGCTCAGCATTAAAATGCACTGTAGCCTGCAGTTCACCCTTGCAAGCTCTGCGTCCTAAATCTTGTGACAAAACGCCAAGGGAGATAGTCCTTTGTTTGCTTAAAACAGCATTTGTGCCCAGAAAGTGCCACCTCATCAAACAAGGGGACACTGATCAAAGTCATCTCACCTTGTGGAAAGCGGGCCAAGTCAAACTAATTCCTGGAGCTCTTCCTTGGCAGTTTGTTCATGGGGCTCAGAACTGCCGGGCTGAGCCAAAAAAAACAACAAAAAAACCCCACAGGCATCCAGAAAAATGTTGCCAATTACCTGTCAGTGTTTCACAGGTGCAAACAATATTACACAAACGCAGCCGATGACCGCAGGATATGGAGGGAGATAGCTTTATCTCTGGGATTCACAAACAAATCATAATGTTGAACCTCCTTCTCATGCGAGTGTAACTGTCTGACAGTTTCAGACACATTTCAGGAAAATCACAGCCTGTGCTGCTGCACAGTAACCAAGTAACCACTCGAGTCTGAGAACACCGCGCTCTGCACATGCTTCACGCTCAGATATTTTCTCTCCTGCTTCGCCCACTTCCTCCCCTGCTGTAAACTCTGCAATCACATCTCCTGTGTGCTGCCTCTTTGATGGCGCCAGCAGGTGGAAACCCACCGGGACGCTGAGTGTGCACTACAGTGTACACACACATTGCTGCTGGATTGATCAGAGCATGGGGTTGAGTTGACTCGCAGGGTCCTGGTGGTGATGGCAGGGGAACGCATAACAAACAGCCTGCCAAACCACCTGGGGCGGGGGGGGCGTTGGTGAAAACATGGGATTTAAGGCAAACAGCTGGATACAGTGAACAACTGCAGCACTGACTGGGAGACACGTGTGAATGAAGGTATTTTTATCTCAATCAACCTGATTTAAGGGGAAAATGGCCTGGGAGTTATTTAAAAACCAGCTTAATATTTTACACTGAAAACAAATAATTAATCAAATAAAGAGAAATAATGTTTTGCATGTGTGCATTTTTTATTTTTTTTATTTTGCCTAATCTGAAAAGGTCAATGTGAGAAAAAGAAATAAGGCTGCAACTGGAAAATGATTTATAATAAAAAAATTGATCCCACATGTTCCAGTCGGTTGGTCAAGGCCTTTACGCAAGACTGAGTTTTTTTTCACCGTCAAGTTTGCTACAAGTCCTCTTTTTAATGTAATAAGTGATTGTTAGCTTCTAGCAGAAAGAAAACAGATGCTGTTTTGGGCCCAAAAACATTACATTTTCTTAAATTATATTATTTCTTATACAGTGTGTTTGCCAACTCAGATTCCTGCAGTGTTTTCTTTCCATTTTTTAATGATTAAAAAGTCATAAAGGCATTTAGTTGGTGCATTTTCACACAGTTATTTATCTACTTGCTGTAGATACAAGTGACTTCCTGTTTGTAACTGTGACTGCAAGGTGTTAACACATTTTCTTGCACCTAATATTAATAATTAATTAAGCTTCACATGTCTCCTTTTGCAGCGACTTTGGGTCACGAAAGAAAGAGCTCTGTGAAGTTTTTCCCGACTATCTGACAATTAACAGACAAAAAAGATGTTTGTGTAAAAAAATGCTGTAAATATTTCATGTTTTTTCAGCACAGAAGGTAAAAAGGTAATGATCCAGACTGGGAAATGGGACACTTCACTCATCGACCTCAAAGCGGTTTTGTTAAAGATTTCTCCGGCTGATGTGCCTTCTGCAAATTAAAGCCACACGCGGAAAATGTTTTATCTAAAAATACGCCCGGCTCATCAACCTAAATCACAAATAAGAGCTGCAGCAGCAAAGAGTGCTCATTCTCCACCATAGATGAGACCCAATTATGTCATAAAGCCAAATTAAATTCTGACATGTGGTTCGGTCAGTGGTGGGAAAGCTTCAGTGGAGCACAGCGAGCAGGTCTAATGAAATGAAGCTGGGCGAGATACAAAACTTCCTTGTTAATAGTGCAGAATGAGTAAGCTGAGCTGTGACGCCTCTGTGGAAATTATTTGTTCATAACCTCCAGCTTTTCTAGCCATTAACAAAATGTAATGTTGGTTACGCGACGTTCAGGTAATGAATTCCAACACATTGTTTCAAAGTCGACACTAACTGCCTTTGTGGCTTTTTAAAGGGCGAAGTGGTTCAGTGCAGGTCTGAGGAAAGTACAAGGCTTTCACTCTTTTCTCAAACTATTTTTAGTTGTGCCAAAGACTGTTGTCTGTTTTCTGTCAAGGTCAAGGACAGTTTATTGAAAAGAAAAAGCCTGAGGAGCTCTACTTGGAAAAATACCCAACTGTGTTGCACAATAAGATAAATGTCCTTGATGCAGAATTAGAGACATTTTCCAATTTGTTTCTTTTAAAAAACTAAAAACTAGGGGCTGTCACCTCTTTTAAAACTCCCATTTGCGATACAAAGCCTTATGAGATGCAAATTAAAAGCTCTGACACCATCTCTGTTGCACAGGACAGTTGCAAGCAATAACTTTTGTGATTAAGTCAGATCGTTTGATTAACATCGGCAACATAAAAAACAAAGCATGTAACACAGTGAAGTTTCAGTATTCAGAGACTAAATTTCTGGCTCATCTGCTCCATGCACGGGTTGCAGTGCTTCATTATCGTGCATTAGGGAAAATCTTGGAACTTTTTGATCCCAGCTCCTATTGTTCCCTTTTTCCGCACCGACCTCGTTTGACCATCTTATAATCACACAGCTTTTGTTCGCTGTAGACCCACAAGATGGACCTCAGGCTACAATATGTGATATTGGTTTCTGAATGATGTTATCATGCCTGTGTCCTTTTTCAACACGGCCTTCAATTTGGTGCCATACTTTACTATACAATTCAGTCCGTGGCAGCAGAAGAAGAAGAAGAAGAAGAGGAGGAAAGGTGGGGAAAAAGCCATTGTCAAAGCTCAGCTTAAGACTTTCCATTATTGGCTGTAAAGGAAAGCCTCAGGTTGTGCTGCTCACTGCTGATTGATATTTGGTCTTAAATGGGAGTACGAGACGGCGGCAGAGGTGGGACGTGACGGATGGCGAGACAGAGGCTGAGGCAGAAAAACGAGGTGATAAAAACATACGGTGGCATAAATCTTAAAATACTAACACCATCACAACAACATCTTAGATTTGGTATTTTGTTTTACATCATTCCCGCTGTTTAATTTGGTGACTGAGTGTATTTTTTAAGACAGACAGGCATATACAGTGTATATGTGAGCATGATGCTGTCCTCATATTCTCCATTGACTCTCATCCAGCACTTTATTTAAGAAAATAAGCAGCAGGGCATAAGGAGAAAAAAATCCTTCCAATTGATCCAAAAGCCATCCATCATGCTTTAGGAGCGTTTTACTTAAAGTGAAGTGCATTTCATAACAGCGCACAGCTTCCTGCTCGCAGGGAATCTGCACGCCGACAGGAAACTCGATGCATTTTGCCAGTGACCGCTCTTCTTTCTCTCCATCCAGGTTCATTACTCTGATTCATTTTTTCCTCTTACGCAAGTAACCTTTTTGTAAAAAGATCAATCTTAAACATTTCCTTCTGTGAAAGGTTTGCCTGTTTTTTTTTTATTAATTCAATGTAGGAGAGCAATGATTCTGAAAACAAGACTGAAGCTTTGGTATAAAAACACCCACGGTCTTGAGTCATGGTGCCCTGATCCACGACCCCCCACTGCATCACAACTTCTCATGTACTTTTAATTTAAACTTATAAACTTAACTTAAACTTAAATTTAAACAGGTATCTCAAACTCTTCACTTTTCCTCTTAACTATGGATCTTTTTGGTATTTCCTAACTAATTGTTTTACTTTTTTTTGCCTTCAACAGTTCTGTTGTGCTAAATTCTCAATGCTCTTGTCTCTGTCACTTCCAGACCCTGCATGGAGCTTTTTTAAGTAAAAAACTCTCTTAAAACTCATTGATTGCAATCAGCTCAGCACCAAATGGCAAGTAGACAACAAGCTGGTGAGCCAGAGATGTTTGTTAGAACTTAATAATAAACAAAATAAGGCGGATAGAAGAGAGTATTTTGGATTTATATTTTTGAAAGTTTATTCTTCTGTAGCTGCTGGATGTTTAACAAGTTCACCAAACCAGCTTCATCTATATGATAATAATGTGTAAGTGTTGTGTTTGTAAGTTGTTTCTGCTGCCCCCAAGTGGCCAAAAAAACAGAGACGATCCAGGTTTAGGAGATGCTGTAAATATTTTTTCATGTACTTTTCCTTCTTTTAGTAACTTGCACGTTCCTGATTTACAACAAATGCAGCTGAGTACGCTTTTATCAGCCAGAAATACTCTAGTTACGGTCATGAGAGAGATTTTTTTGTGCAAACTCCTTAGCAAATGTAATATGTTATTATTAAGTATTTTAACAGCTATATCACCCTCACTGTTAATATAAATCTGTCGATTCAATATGCCTTAGTAACTGTAATGTGAGCCTTGTAGTCTGGCATTTATGCACACTTACACACAGATATGTTGTGTTATTGTATGTTGTATCATCATGGCGGATTAAAACAAGCCTGGTCCAAACGTCCGTGGAGAAGCTAGAAGGTTAAACAAGCTCTAAAAAGTAGCAGTGCTGCTTCAAGACATCATGAGGATCATAATGTTACAGATTTACGTCTAATTTCTACAGAACAAACACAAAACACAGAACATGACACTTAAGTTTGGCAAGTTAACCGTGCAGCGCTGCAATGAATAATTCTCACTCCGGAGGATTCGGAGTGGAAATGCACCGTCAGCCGCAGCAGGAGACGATGAATTCAAATCACAGAAGACTGGCAGAATAATGACAAGCTTCATATTTATTTATAAGTGTGTTCTCTAATGAACTGACAAAATATCAAATGTGATGAATAATAATAAAAAAAAAAGGACACAAAAATTAATAAACCTCATCAAACACCTGCTGATTACACGGTGTGTTAAATTCAAGAGAAAAGAACAGGATTACTTTCTGGATTCACTTCGTCGGCCGTCTTCTCTTTCCTACCAGCACCCATGCCAGATTAATTATCTCCCATCAATTAAAAGAGCAATTATATCCCAACCTCCTTCATATGCTAATGAGTCAACTCAGGGACGGGACAGTAAATTGTTAATGGCCACCAAATGGTGCTGGCAGGAGATAAACTTTGAAGAAAAAAGGTGTACGATAACAATTTAATAGGATCAACCGGGACACAGATGCCCTGTTGACCTCTGACTGTCCACCAAACTGTGCGTAATACTCATTATTGCGAGTAATTTTAAGTATTCTGGTGCTTTTGTGTTACAAGCCGTCCGTGCTCCTTTAAACTGCCGCCACAAAAACAAATGCCACGTTTATTTTTACTCAGCAAAACTGGAGTCATTTAGCTGCTGCAGGAGAACAATAGACTAGACTGAAGTATATAAGATCAATATGTTTCAGCTTTAACAGCATTCATCATGGTGACAGCTGTGCATAAATAATGGGTCATGACATGCAAAACTAATGAACACTGAACTTTGAAAAAGAAAGCAAACAAAAAGTTTATTCTGAAGTCTCTGATGCTTGTGTTGGAGGAACTTCATGTGGAGTTTACAGTTTGTTAGCTTGCTAACACAGCATGCTAATCCTGACCGTGCAGCCACAGCATCACTTGAATGGTGACAGGTGATAGCATTTAAACTCAGAAATATAGATGCGTCCATGTTATCACAAGCTGACATTAAAGATATAAAACCTTCTGTGCACAAAAGGGTTTTTATGCTTTCAAATTTGTATGAATGTAAGTTTTTGTTGAGTATTATTTTGGATTGAAGGATGCAAAACCAACAGGAAAACTAGGACAATTGTAAGCAAACATGAGGTCGAGTTTAAAGGAAGTGCTGTGTGATGCTTTCGAGGAACGTCGACTAACTCTAACCCCAATGTGAGGCTTTTTTTGCATTTTGTAAACAAAACGTGTCTAAGTTTGTCCTCACACCTGTCATGTTCCTAAAAAATTCAATGCGAATAGTCTTGTTCTCTACTTAAAATTCATGTTCTAAAATTGTATGCCACTTCTGTTTTCCCTCTTTATTGTCTACATTCGCAGAAAAACAGCCTGGAGCCTACAAACGCACAGCGGAAAAACACATATCAAGGGAAAGGTTGCCATCATTCAAGAGCAGTGGCGAAGCTGAGAAAGCAAAGCAGTTTCTTTCATTTCCAACCAGTCAAGTAGCTGTGCAATAATATTTAGTGATAAGTAACACACTGAAATAGAATGAGGCTATCCAGCAGGAAGCAGTTGCTCACTTGGTTTTGAATGTGACAGAGTGACAGAACGAGAATTACTTAAAGCCACAAAGCTGCAGGAGTATCGAATCTGTATATTCAAACCACTCGGACTCAAAGGACGTGAGATTTATCAGGTGAGTAGAAAAGGACAGAGACGTTTTATGTGAGGAGGCGTTTTCATCATTGCTTTTAACCTCTCAGGCTTTTTCGGTTATTTACATACAGGTGCTGCACGCCCTTCCCTTCCCCCAACCAAACACAGCTCATTGCTCGCGGGTTCAAAATAATAAAAATAAAAAAAAGCAGGTTAACAGCATCAGTCCCAGCTCATTAGCTCCGCTGACAGTCTATTTTACACACCAAAGTTGCTGCTCCCCTGTATATCTATTTCATCACCGCTCCTTTATTCTGCGCTGTCTAATCTGAGACATCAAATGGCGCACCTTACAAAGAAGTCATAAAACCCCAAATTTCATTTAAAAATGAATGTCGCTTCCAATTACTCAGCAAGGAAGCTCATTATGATTTTAGCGCCGCTCATTATAATCAAATGGAATCTGACCTTTTGTCTCAATGCACTGTTGCGAGACGGCCTGTAGGCTGCTGATAAAGAGGGGAGCGACAAGGGTTTTGATGGTGGATTGGAGTTATCTGTAGGAGGTTGATGATGTTTTTTACATCAGGGGTCATGTAAACTTCTTCCAGATAAAGAAGAAGAAAAAAAGAGAATTCAGATGGATCTCTGTTTGGAATAACCTGAAGCCCTTTTCCACTGCAGGGATGTGATATAATATGCTACATAATGTGCATCCATGTTCACAGGTTCTCCCTCCGTTCTCCAACGTTCTCCATCCTCTTCTGAGAAAAGTTCCTGGACTGACTTCATCACTGCTCAAGAGTTGATACTAAATCCATTTTTAAAGTATTTTTATCGGTTACGATGATGCTGCAGGTGGTGATTAGTCAAGTAGATGCATCATCATCTCAGATTAAGAATGAGAGGAAATAACACACACTTTTTAAAAAAACAATTGAACAGAAAAGTAGACTAGAGGACCTGAGGTAACAAGTCAGAGAACAGACAGCATGGTCCTTTGTTGAAGTCATCTCCCTCAGTCATCAGCTTCTTCACCTTTGAGTGAGAAAATGACATGAAGGCAGCTGATGACTGCACAAAGGCTGATGCTGTCCATTTTCTCAGACAGTGCAGACCTGCAATTTTCATTTACCTGAAACAGAAATACTGCAAAAGTTTTCAATTTTAGACTTTTTGCATAACGAGAGCTGTGTGACTTATCTATATCTTCCAACTTTGGCCTAAAATTTATCAATCACCTGTGGAATGTATGAAAAATTAAATACTATCAATCCATGTTTTACAGCTCCTTCCTCCCTAACTGTCTAGCTTCTGGTTTAGGGCTCTTAAGTTTCTTTAAAGTACGAATAAATACATTATGTAGTAAACTCTAGATAATGGCTCACTTGTGAAAACTTCCCTTTTCTGCTTTAGTCTGTAGTTCGGCTTTATTGCGGCGCTGTATTGTTACACCTTTCCAATTGCATTGTCTCTCTATATAATGAGGATAAATGGCCGACAATTTCCTACACAATTGAGCCTTAGAAAGCTTGTTTTCATGATTAATTGTGAAAATTAGACAAACCAGAGTGTTTGAACACAGAAGTTTTCTGACTAGCGAGGGACTCTTCACATAAGATCAGCGAATTTATTAAAGTTACGCAACAGAAAATCATTAATTGGTGATAATAAGCAAATGGAAGCTCAAGGTGTTGAGGACTAAAAGGTGATTCACCAAAGTTCGTCATGTTGCTACATCTGTTGGTCTAAACAGGATTATAATGAAAGAATGAAATCTCCTTCATTGCATGATGAGATGTGTTTCATGTGCACTGACGAGGCAACAGCAGACTGTAATGGACGTCAGATCAAAAGAAACTGAGTAGTTAACATGATCATTACAGCCACAATCAGAGCACAAAAGAAAACACCATGTACAAAAAACCCCAGAACTTCTTTAATCAAAAACTGAAAATAAATATATAAATAAATCCAAAGAACTGAGAGGGAAGCAATTCTGCCTAAAAGGAGAAAATACAAATGTGGCCAAAAGCCGAGTCAACCCTGGCGATGCTCTCCAAAGATTAAAAGCACTCCAAGTTCAGAAAAAACAATGAAAACTTGATTTAAATTTGCCACCTCAGGGCAAAACTCAACCTCATAATGAAGAGTTAAAGTCAGTTTTGGGTGCAACTATTAATTTGCACGTAACAACCTACAGAAAACAATGAATAACACTGATTGACCATTGCAGGCTTTCAACTATGTAACCTACTGCCACTTTACTGCAACATTTTCAATAACTGTCTTCTTTAAAAACTTAAAACTAGCAATATGAATGTAAGTCTGGGAAACAAAATCACTAAATTTTCTTTCAGACATACTGAAGACTTCATTTCAAATCAAACTATCAAATGAGTTCAATCTACACATCATATTTGAACAATTTTAGTGTTGCGAGAACTAGAAGAAACAATTTTCAAAAAGCTTATCAGTCCATGATGAAGCTAAAGGATGAACATTGGAGGGAGAGATAAAGGTCTAAGAGTTTATTTTTCTTATAAAAAACCTAAACATGTCACTTCTTCTTCCATTACTGGTCATCACAGATCATTTGCCACCTGTTTTGAAATGCTAAATGTCTGCAGAGTAGATACAGAGTTAAGGACGATTCCTCCAGGATGACTTTTTTAGACAGGTGATTTATGACTTAGCTTGACCTTTTTTGGAGTCCGTCTTCATGTTTTTTAATGATTAAAGTGTGATCAGTTAACCGAAACACTTATTTGACCCTCACACTCACAAACACACACCTGCAGCTGCACTGACACGTGAAAGCCCCTCTTTCTATCCGAAACCTCATCACATCTCCCGTTTTGTTTCAGACCGCGTCATCGTGCATTTGTTCGTATTCTTTGCAGACGTGAGCCACCACAGGAAATGTGAGCCCTGCCAAGTGAGTCACGGAGAGGAGGAGCTGCTGTTGTGTGAAACTGTTCAGAGCGCAGAAACACTGAAGGAACTCGCTTTTAAATTTATAATGCGGCAGATTCATAATGTAAAGGATCATTTTTAATTGGCCTCTGATGATTCATCATGTTCAAAGCTTGCAAGAGGAAAATTCAACTCTTAAAAATCAAACATTAATGTCAATATTGGCTCTGTGTTGCTGTTTATGAACCACAGGAAGCCTTTCTCAACACTCAGAACAACAACCAGAGTCGTTTCCAACCACAGAACCTGAAACAAAAGGTGCCTATAATTAAGTTTTACTTGTTGAGCTGCTTGTCTCCTGTCCTGTGAATCTTGGCTGTGACAGCGTCAGTGCTAAGCAATCTGTCACTCACTTTGGGTTCAGTCTTTAATATTTTAACAGACTCTGGAAAAAGTGCTGAATCGGCTCTGTGTGAGTTCTTCTACTTAGCAATTAAAGCAGCCTGGAAGTCGCAGAGATGGTGACACTTTGGCTAAAAAAGGTGCAGAGTTCGGCTTCAAAAGGCTTAATTTTTTTAACAACAACAACAACCTGTGGCCACACTTTCTTAGCCAGCTTGCAGGGTAAGAAACACAATTTGTAAAAAATACAATTCACAAATACGTGAGCAAACACTGAGGTGGAAAGACTTTTGTTTTAAAATGCACTGAATGTAAATGTAATTGCATGTATGTAACTGATGTTCCTCTTTTCAAACAACACAGCAATTCAATCTCCATGCACCTCTTTTTTTTTTAAATGCCAACGCTTAAGAACACCTTAAAAACAGCAGAGATGATTCTGCAATCATAGAATCTGCAGCATTTGAAGAAAAGTAGTATTTTCTTTACCTCTGATCGACAGCTCGGTCGTCCTCCGAACCACAAAGTTCCCAAACTGTAATTCACAGGTGTAATTCCCAATGTCATCTTCCCGTACTTCCTTGATGGACAGTGTGTCTCTCCTCCTTTCTATGGTTTGTCGCCACTGCTTTGGCTTGCACTCCTTTATTTGAAACACAGAGAGACACCATGGGGATACAGTGTGTGAGAGAAAAGTAAATACACTGTGTCACTGTTGGCGTTCAAGTGTGACTAATGTTTGAAATCAGCAGGAAACACGCTTTCACTCGCATACATCAAATCATTACCAACAGAGAAGAGACACAGACTTAAGTTTTTGTCTTTGAGCGTTTTGAATGAAAAAACAGGCTAAATACATAGAAAGTCAGTTCTTTCTTAACATCCTTCCATAAATACTAGAGCGGCTTTCTTCACAGTTATGCTAAAATGGCCTCATATCAATACACAAACTGTCGAATTCTGCCAGATTTCAGACATCAGTTTGGAGCATCCTTGGTGCTTAAACACAAAAACAATATAACCAGTAATTTATGGGATTTAATGGTGCTGTGTTCATTACTCTCAGGAGAACTGGATTTGGTTGCACCAGCTGTTCATATTTCTATCTCTAAATCTACAAGTAAACATGTTAGGAAATTACTTCTTTGAAACTAGTTACTGAGTTTCCGAGCATCATCATTACTTAAGGAATGTCATCATCAGTAAAGACTTCAGTAATGTGTAAATTAGCTGCTTGCTAAAAAGCCATTTACTGTGTAAACAGAAAGTTACTTAAGCATCGAAAGCTGTGACATAACCTCGAGAAAATAACAGTTTTCTAACATTAAATTTGCAGATCCTTTGGAAAAGTACTCATTAGTTTGATTTATTTATGCATGCATGTGGAAATGTGTGTCAGAGTTACTGAAGTCGTTTTCATGCTGTACAGAATGAGTGGGAACATAGTTGGTTCAGTCAGATTTGCGAAAGTAAACACTGACAGTTAATGAGAGTAAAATTTAAGAAATAAGATTGTGAAGAGTTGCATTACGTTAAAACATCACACAGATTATTTTCATCATACTTCCACCAGTTTACTGGCTTTTCGCCCATTGAAGATAGTCATCAATTATTTTTGCATAGTTTGCATGAATCTTTTAATATTTCTTGTAAAAGCACAAGAGAAAGACAGACAGAGAGGAAGGCATCAGGTGAGAACTGGAGCAAAGATTTGTGCACATGGCATAAGCTCATTTTGGTGAATGGTACTGAATGTCTGCAACAAGGAAGAAATCAGTAAAATGTCTGTCACAATTATTGTGAGCTTTACAGCTGAGCTCGTTAGCGTTTGTGCTGTGATCTGGTTAAATGAGTTTGTATCATTTTGAAGGTGAGCTTGAAGGTGTGATGCTGTCCATGGTACCAGAATAGAGTGAATGAGATCAATAAACAGAGATCGATAGACGGATCATGTCACTTAATTTCTTAATCTGCCCACCTTTTGTGATTGTAAATCAAAGTTTTAGGTTTAATTAAACTTTCCCTCCTCTGTTGCAATGCACAAACAAAAGGAGAAAATGAGAGAGAAGTAACTTCATAGTCAAGAAGAGAGACACAAAGCTGCCTGCATATTATAAACAGCTGTTTAAAACTTTGACTAATATAGAAAAAATGTAGTTTTTGATCACATTTTGTTTGTTAAGTGGGCACTGAGGCATCAGCCAGGCACTGTGGATTTTCTGAAGCTTCCCGTGACTTCCTCTCTCCTTCTGGAGCGTCACCCTCTTTGTGTTCTGGGATGTCATGATTTACAGATTAAGCGCTGCTCTGAACTCGGAGGTGAGCATTGATTGATGACTCTCATTCTACATTTCACACGGCGTGCTGCCATGCAGGTGAACTGAAGTATGAAGTTTGTATAGACTTCCAGAAACAGTCGAGTCCTTCCAGATTTTTGGGCCACAGAACACCTGAGGCAGAGGAAAGTGGGGCACCGCGGGTTTGGTTTCGAACTGTGGTCCAAGACGAGCCGACCAGAATTTAATCAGCCCCCACTGACGGAGCTGGAGCCAAAAACTGGAGGGTGTGGAGCCCGCAGCCATTATCTGCTATTTTAATTTGATTCAGTGGGAAACTGAAGTGGCATTGTGGCAGACTAATTCAGCACTCCTTCAGGTTTGATGAATTGGCTCCAGAGCTTCACCTTACAGCTCAGTCAAAGCGGCCTGTCAGACATGATAGGCCTTACTTTGGATGACACAACTCTCGGTGAAGTGGAGGAGGAAGTTTAAATTCTCAATAGATTTGTCTGCTGTATATTTATTTTTTGATTACTTTAGTCCATGAGGAGGTAAAAAAGCATTTGAAGCTAATTAGAACCGAATATATTCGACCTTAACTAGGCTTTTCCTTAAATAAACAAAAGAACTTAGCCTTTTAGCTTTAATTGAAAGGCACTATTTCTAATTATATGCATGATGAGACTCAAATGACAGATAAAACCCTTTGTTTAGACCACATCCTGCATCAGTGGAGATATTTTTGCAAGCAAAAAGCAGATGAAGAAGCTGGATCTTACCTTGTACCACACAATCTCAGGCTCCACTCCCGGCTGGATATAATCCTCAATGTCCCGACAGGTGATGTCTTTGCTTTTGCTCAGTTCTGCCCTCTCAAAGAACCTCATTTTGGAGTTGTAGCAAAGGTCCGTGTCATTCTCCGCCACCGTGAGAGACATGGACACCTTCATGCAGTATGTGGAGTTCCTGCAAAAAAACAAAGTTAATGAATCAGTTGCAGAAATGAATGAGTTTCTATCATACTGAAGTCTTGCCAGATGCAGCAAAGAAAAGGCTGCCAGCAGTCCCTCTCTGGCTTCACATAAATTCAGAGTTAAAGTCTCCACCGGGCTCGTTCATTAGATTCCACGTAAATCAGTAAATGCAGCAGAAGGAGACAGAAAGAAACCTTCAAGTGGAAAGCAATCATTACCACAGTTTGTCATATTTTTAAAGAGAAAACCTTCCTTTAATGCTGGACGTTAAACTATCATCTCAGTATGACCCCTAATCTTGAAAATTACAGGTCTCACTGTTTTCTCATCAACTCAAGTACAAATAACAGTAATGCATGAAAGGCCCACCCCTTAAAACTGTTAATGGGAAACTGATGGTGTGTGTATATATCTATATATACAGTGTGTATGTGTCGTATGAGGGGCATGGACATGGGCAGTAATACGAGACAGCTCTGAATGTCAACAGCACTCGAAGATTGATTGAGCCTTTTGTTTTCACTTGTTAAGCAGATACTGTTCGAGCTAGCAGAAAATTACTTGCTACAATTGATGTACTGAAACTGCTCAGGTCATATACATAAAGAAGGGAATTTATAATGCAGGGGAGAAAGGGCGTAAAACGCAAGATTACTTGTGATGTTTGGAGACTACATGCTTGCCTGGGCTCACAGATACTGGTGAATATTCATCCACGCTGGAATAAACATTTCATTTTACTGCCACGTACTGCAGTATACCTTCGCTGGATTTGTGTTGCCCTGAAAGCTTGTCTCGTAAATACTGAACCAATCTGGGTTGAGCATTGTTGTGAGTGTAAATGCAGGACATTTGTAGGGTTTCCTGATCAGATCTGCTGCTGCCTGGGAGAGTGATGCTCCACAGCCATGGGAGGAGAAAAGGTACACTCGCTGAGCGTTTACAGCTGCTCTGTTTGGGTCATTAATGGGACAGCTATTTTGAGATCGGATCTGCAGCTTGAGTAATTCTTAACAGAACAAGAGAATCAATGGACGCATTGATTCGCTGTGAAAGTTGGGCTATTTGAAGGAGGGTAACAGAAGCAAAGGTCCTCGATGATCAATGAATTCAATAAGAACACCTTTTCTTCGCCAAAACCGGCTAATAAGACTGTCACAATTGACAAGCGCTCCCATCTGACAGCAGCAAATCCCTCCTGGTTAAGAGACCAAACAAATTGGCAGCGTTTAGGAAAATCTCATTGCTAATTTTCCAACTAAAGCTGGTTACACAAATTGAGCTGAACCAACAAACAATTACAAACATGTTAAATCCTTACATAATTGCGCAGCATTAACTGCCTTGTGGATTAGCACAACACACACTGGTCTTCGCCACAGTGTCGGCAAACAATCCCTCGGCCTTCGAACTGGCCAGTGCACCCCCCACCCCTCTCCTGCTTACAGCGAGTGTGCCATTTTCATGAAGCCTGGATGCAAATGTGACATGATGTGCAGATTATCCCAGACAACTTCTACCAGATGGACACCTGTGCAAATGAGATCCCACGGGTGCGCTCTCCTTCCTGCTAAATATTCTGGGCAGCGCTGATAAACTCGCCCGCTGGAAGGGAGAGACGGAGAATTGTGTCATCTGCTCCGCATGAGTGATCGATGGTGCGGGCCAACACTTTGTCCTACGATGTCTTTCCAACATTTCACATCCATCAGGACGCCTTTTGAGCCTGAGGAGCCGGCTGATCTTTTGACTATCCACTCAGCAGGTATAATATTCATGAAGCCTATCCAAAGAACTAAGCAGGAAAATTATCCCGCCGCTGCACGCTCCAGAGACTCGACTGTATTCCACACAACCGAGCGTTCGATGCAAGCGGGACCCTCTGCGAACTACAGATACAGTGATAACAAGCTAGGTGATACCAGGGCATTAATAGGGGAGAGTGTCTGTCAAACGTGTCAAACTGAAGGGGATGTGCAATGTCACAGCCATGATAGATAGCATCCTGCATACATTGCCTGAGAGAAGAGCCGGGCTGACAGCTACTGTATACAGCTGGAGGGCAGGCAGAGGACTTTGGCTGCAATATGCGAAAAATGCAGTGGAAATTATGTGAAATTGTCGGTTCGGTGCTGAGCAGCCTGCAGAAAGGGTTGTAATTGGCACAGTGTGCAAAAAAAACAGCAGACTCTACTTACTGAGAGCCACTAATGGGATTCAGCAGCGGTTACATTGTTGGTTAATTTATAGATTTATGTTTGCAGCCATGATGATCTTAGAGTTAGATCTCTCCTGACCAAAACCATCTACTGCTGAATACATGTTTTTATTTTATTTTATTGACTGTTTTTTTTTATTCTCTGGTGAAGAAGATTCATCGACAGACAGAATCTGAACTTTAACTCAGCAAACGTTCGCTCTGATATTAAATAATAGGCAGCAGAATTGATTTGAAATTCTCCGGAGAATCCGTGGCATCTGGGGGGGGGAATTAATGAACTAACTTAATGAATCTCTTAATTAAAGTAACTCCTCTCTAATAGAAATTAGATGATGAAATAATTGCTCATTACTTATTACAGCTTACTTTCAACTAACAATAATGTTCCCGGAGAACCGTCTCATATATCCCAAGGTGAGAGGTCCAAAGGTTAAAGGTCATATGTTGAGATGAAATGAACTCTCAGCAGATCTTTCAGAGAGCTGATATCGCACTTGATACTGTAGGTCTTGATTCAAAATGTCATTAGTGTTTCAAAGGGGAGGTCAAAGGTTTATCTTCATGTAGATGAGTTAGACTACACTGACTTGCTGGTTCTAACCTTCTGGGTGTTAGCTGTGATGCTAACAGGCATTAATAACAAGAGCAGCCTGGGAAGAGAGACCGAGCACAGTCGTTCCATTACAACTATAATTAAAACAGCAACCACACACCAGATCCACTCAGGAGAACAAGACAGATACCTGATCTCTTCCATTAGTCCTGTGACGGACATTCGTGTTGTGATATTTAAACAAACCATATGACAACAGGGAAATAAAAGCCTCTTGTTTACGAGACTGGTCTGCAGAGAAAGCTCCAGCCAGCTCAGAGTGGGCTGACTTGATGGCTGGCTAGCGAGTGACCAACACAGACACAAGCTTGCTGTTGTGTTAGTTTGTAGAGGATTGTGATGGGAATGAAAGGGTAAGCTGCTGCAGCTGAGTTGCTCTCTTAATAGCCCTGTCTGGTTCCCAGGGTTGGTTGGCATCAGAGTTAACACCTGGAATAATATAGTAAATCTGAATGTTTCGAACAAGTCAGTATAGCTTAATCCCAATGCAGATTTTAAGCAATGCAAATAATTCTGTAATAATATTCCACAATGCACTAAAACTGAAGTTATTCATGTGTTTTCAATGGCTTTGATTCTCACTGTCTCTCACAGAAAACACAAGAAAACTAGTTTTAATCAGTTTAATTTCTTTAAAAGGCATGCAATGACTTAAAACCACTTCAAAATCAAAACCACAGATACATTTAAGCCTGTTCTGACGAGATTATCAAGATAATAAAGCAAATCCAAACTGTCTCCTTTGAACCAGAAGGTTAAATGCTCTTTGCTTCCAGTTTGTCACATCCTAAATCAACGCAGCTTTATGAAAAATCACTGAGATATTCCTACTGTGACCAAGTCATCAAGCTTGGTAGAGATATTTCCAACATTGCCAAATCATGATTGTGTCCTTCGGAGTTTTAATTAAAGTAAGGAGTTGTAACTGGCACAAAAACAGGTCTTTTAAAATCGCATTAAGAGTTATGGGTACAAACAAAACATTTGAAGGACACCTCTCTTTTTAAAAACAACCTCAGTGATTAGGATGCAAACACAACAACAAGTTCTGCTGATGCTGTTAGTAAATGTTACAGTCAGCCAGATTTACAGATGCAGATGGGTGACAAGAAAAGGGATTTTATATTTTTTTCAGAATTTGGCCAGAAGAACTTCTTTCATTTGAAGGATATTTCCTTATTTGGTGTTTTGATGATGATGGTGTTCAGGGCTTTCTAACACATTTCCACAGTATTTTCCATTAGGTTCAAATCTGGTGATGATTTCCATAATCTATGAATCATTTAAACACTCAAACCATTAAGTGACTCACATTGCATTGCATAAAAGCAACTTAAGTTGTTTCTTAGATCATTCAGAGTTTTTTCTAACCAAATGACAAGATCCATCCAAGTTTAACTAACACTTGCAGATAAGTAGGTTGTATCTTATGTTCCTGACACTGCTGACTTCCTCTCAAACTCCATGAAAATAGTTTCATTTCCTTTCATTCAGGCTTGCTTTTGTACCAGTGTGCAGTATCAAACAAGGTCCAAGTGAAGGAGCGACATCACTGGGTCAGCATATACCTGAGACTGGATCTGAATGTCAACTCAGCCTACGTCAGGTGGTGGAGAGAAGATGACCGACTGGCCGAGATCTTTCCTGAGAGAGAACATGTGCATCAGTTAATGCAGCCCGGCATGACTGGATGTGCCACATTCCTTTAGAGACTCATGTAACAATGGCTTTAGACAGACAGGAAAAAGTGGGGTTGACGTCAAACAGCAGCTAAGATCAAGACATGGCCAGTGCAAACTGGCACAAGACTGAGAACAAGCTGGTGCATCCGAAAACTGGTATCGATACTGAACCAGAAACCGATACAGGACCTGTAGCATGTGAGTGTTACATCATTCCAGGTAGTCTTGTGCTGCCTTCACTGTCCGCCAAGCCAAGACTGACCCAGACTGAGATCGGGTCGGCCCAGTTATCCTAAATCAGTATTTTATGGTCCCTGCGTTATTTATGGCCAAGGCGAAGGTCATAGTGAGCGGTGGGAAGACTGGCGCTCCTACCTGTGGCGGCGGCTCATAACTCAACTGTCAACTCTTGCACCAAGCCCGGGATGATTAAGCACCCGGCCTCCCCAAATCTGACTGTGGGCCAACTTGCTCCTACTTAGCCTCTGTCTGGAGTGTGGCACTCGTCTGCCATGCTGGAACAATCGACTCCTGCCTCAATTATAACCCCCCCAACTCCTCTCTTTCTCCCTTTCACTCTCTGTCTTCCTACTTTTCTCTCTCTCTCTCTCCCCTCTCCCTCTCTGTCCCTGCCTCCACCCAACCCTTTTCTTTCTTGGCTTGTAGTACACAATTTCTCAGGAGGGAACACACCTCTGCAGATAACTTAGTTTCGCCACGCTGTGAACAACATATGTCTGCACTTGTCTGAACACTCGTGTCCACACACACAGGAGCACACCTGCAAACAGCCAATAAAGACCGACAAGACAGACAAGCAGCATCTCTGCCTTGTGCCACATGTAATCCTTTCAAGATCGACGACAAAAGAGGAAAAGCTTTCCAGGAACATCACACACACACACACACACACACAATCCCCATTTTCGAAAAAAAAAGAACATTGGTACAGGGAAAATATCTGATAAAAATTGGTTCATTTTGTACAAATTGTGCAAGAACATGCTTCATTTTCATGTTTGAATCCTTTATTGGTTTAAGAAATTTATGACTTGGCAAGTGGATTAAAAACGAAGGTAAATTATGTTTCTTTCATCATGAAGAAAACAGAATCTTTTTCTTTTATCCAGATTTTGAGAACAGGATTGAATATTCAGTAGATTATTCAAAGATCTGCAGGTTTGTCTTTCATTTAAACAGATGCACAGATAAATGACTTAAATGTAATGGTAATACATGACTGGCACAATTTCAAGGCAGACGAGTAAGTTGTCATAAGGGAAAGTTACTAGAGAAGCTCTTGCATCCACAAACTCAACTGTCATATCGACAACTCAACACCTAATGCAGCACATATACAGCTGAAAAAGCAGACATCACATTCTATAAAACCTGCATCCATCCGAAGAAACTTATTTTCCAACAAGCCTGAGATTTCCTCCAAGCCGTCCCTCGAGTTGTGCGTCTCAAACTGACAGCAGCACTTCTTGTTTGCAAACACATTAGTCAGTCAATTCCTAGTCGAATCCGTCAGGGAACTCATTTTCCATTCCACGACGCCCTCAACTCATCGTTATGCTAGCAACCTGATTTCATAACAAGCATAAACAATTTGTCTCCATTGTATTTCTCTCCTAACTCCGTCATGACCTTATTCATTGGTCCCCGGGCCATCTGGGTTTATGTATGAGCAGCCATACTGCTGTGCATATCAAACGCACGCCGTCCCATCCCGGCAACACTGCACCGCTGCAGCTGGAATGAGCTGTTGCACTGAGGCCATATAGGTGGAAATATGTCAACCAGTGACAACGGCTCCAAGAGCGAGAGGTCTAAGTTTTTGGGAAATATCTTGCAAACGAACAAAAGAAATGATGATGCAACGATGTATTGATTTAAGAAAGTATGCTTTTTTTATGAATATGTAAAGCATGCAAGTAGAAAATTTGAAATATTTTCATATTAGCCTGCAGAAAGACTAACATTAGACACCGATTTCATGAATTTACCACAGATAACAGCTGGCTGATGTCGGCCACAGATGCATTAAATTTAAAGCCCCCAAGTGTATTTTTTAAAGATATATACTTTCAGGTGTTATTGCATGTTCAGTAAAATTATTACATCATTGGGTATCGCAAGAGGTAAGCCACATATTTTCCCTGCAACTGGCAAAAAAGGTGAGTCATCTGGTCGAACAGCCTTCGATAAAGCTCCAGTGGTGGAGCAGCTGGACAGCAAAACAATGAGCTGAAAACTCAATAAAGCTTCATGAAGGCGAGCTGTCATTTGATATATTGATTATGTATTTGCACATTTTTGCTGTGTGTTCACATTTCCAAGTAAACGGTTTAAAAAGCATTTGCAGCCATTTTCATGCATTTTAGTTGTAAGATTTTTGATAATAGGTGCAGTTTTTCACATTACAGATTAATTTTAAACTTTGGGTTTTAATACTTATTGAATTAAGTTAACATGATTTAAGGTGATTTAAATGCATGACGTTCATTCCCTGTGAAGCCACATATGACCTAACAAATCAAAACATTTGTTTGTAGAGGTATTATTGAATTGATTCTCTGTAACAGTCAGTCCAGTATTGATTATTCCTCCTCACATGCTTTAAATTACTAACAACAGTTCAATTTAAATTAGCTCTTTCAGTTTTATGAAAGTCTAATGAAGTTTCTGTCACACGTCCCAGCCGCCTTCCTGTTCTGCCTTCACCCTGAGGATTTGAGCGAGCTGTGAGTTCTCCTATATCACGCTTTGACTGATAGCTGCAGTATTGCGGATGTCTCGCTTGCAGCTCCGCCGTTCACAGTCTGGAGGGAGGGGAGGCGAAGGGAGGCAGGCTGGGAAAGGAGGAAAAAAAGTTGGCTGGGTTGCCAAAGTGATTGGGCTTGGGGAATGGTATTTCTGACATTTGTCTGGCAGATAAAAACCATCAGATATGAGGAGGAGAAGGTCAGTGTCCCTGCTATCAGATAGCAGTGGTTTGGCATCTTGTTTGATGACTTCCTCTGCTCAGTGTGGACCAGGAGAGCCAAGAGGCTGGATATATGGGAGGGGGGGGGCGCTGAATAAAATCTTTCAGCTGGGGATGTGAAAAATATTTATGGATGTTATTTTGCACTCCATGAAATATTAAAAAAAAAGGACTAAAATGAATAAAAAAATTCCATATAGTGCAGATTAACATAAAACTCGGATAAATAAATAAATGAATGTGGGTCACATGAGACTTTCAGCTCGATTGTCCTGGTTCAGTCATGCAGATTGAGACGACTGATTCGAGTCTGGAGGTCTGCTGGAATAAAAAAAAATCTCCACAGCCAACCTTCTCCCTCCTTGCTCCCTGCAGCCAGGAGCCATTTGAGCTCAGCTAATCAAATGGAATCGAGCATGGGACAAATGTCCAATCAGAGGGAGCGTGAAGGGCATGCGATGGAAGTGGGTGAGACCGTAATGCAGGCACATGGTGGATTAAACTTACATTGCAATTCCTCCAAAGAAAACCCAACGAACATCAGAATGAGCAGATGAAGAACTGGATGGAAATCAGAAATGTTTCCCGCTTTTGCAATGAATTTGAAACAATCAGTGTAGATTTAGCATATTTAGGTGTTCCTTTTTGAATAATGAAGGAATAAAGGAATGATGCTGCATTTTATTTTCTTACGTAACACCA
>JAPZDY010000017.1:9115367-9137981 GCA_029783645.1 Ctenochaetus hawaiiensis
TGGTGAGAGTAACTTAAAAGTAATGCAATAGTAGTGTAATGCCTTACATTTCAAATACAGTAATATTGTAATGTAACAAATTACTTTGAAATGACAGTAACAAGTAATAAATAATGCATTACGTTTTTGAAGTAACTTGCCCAACACTGAATGTGGATATAACAATCTTTGGACAAAGTTAAATTAATTTCCTCACACATTAATATGCATCTGATTAAAAAGACAAATGAATAAATGAAAAGTGATAAAAAGTGAAATGGTTGATTATTGCTGAAAACATATGCAACATGCAGAATGGTTCTTTTCCAACAGTGAAATTACAGTCAGATAAAAGATGCTTTTTAAAACACCCCCAGGCGTTCGATTACTGCACAGAGCTTTGAAAATATCTTCAGTTTAACTGAGAAGTTAAAGGAAAAATAAAGAAAGAAAAGCATCAAAAATCCTAAATTAATTTCCCTTTAAGGGTGAACTCCAGCCCAGCTGTTTCAAAGGGCCCGCTGTATTTATCTCCAATACCGCCACGAGGAGCTCGCCAGTGCCAATATCTGTTATCTCCCACCTATCCTCAAATTACCCGTTTCAGACTTTTGACTGAGGGTTATCGTTTGTTTCAGTAAGTGAGGGTGGGGATTCTGCATAATCTGTTGGCAGGAAACAAACATGGTACAAAGCCGAACTGAACTCGATTAACATTTCCCTGCTCACCAGATTTCCATTCTGTTGGATCACAATCGGTGAGGGAATTGGCCAATCTGCTGAGTGATAATAACAACTCCGGCAGCCCTTCAGCGTCTGGGACCATCAAGCATAAGCAGCATTTGCGGCTCTGCTGCACATGACCCATAAGTAAAGAGGGGTAATTCCTCAGTCGCCGTCCCCAAGTGCGTCCAGGGTCCAACAATTCTGTTTGTGAGCCGAAAAAAACGCTAACTGGTTAACTGTCAGCTGTCATGTTGTGCCAAGTGACCACAGAACAAATGTTTGCGTGTCACTTTGCATTGAAATCGAGGTTTAATGGAGCCAAATTCTCTGACGCCGCATTGAAATGGAGTCCTCTAGCTATATCCAGATTTTAACCAGGCCATTAAACAAAGGCAGGGCCATTTGTCAGGCCTGCTCTGTTTTTATGTTTGTCATATTTGTCTCATTTGTCCGACTGTGTAAAAGACCGAGGCCTCATATATGAGACGGCTCTTATCTTTGTGTTTCATGCTTGTAACCCACATCAAGCTGAGGATGTGATTCATATAGAGAATGAAAGGAATACAAAGAAAAGTCCAGTGTACGTTTTAATCAAGGTCAAGTCAGAGGAGACTTTTACAAAGATGGCCTTTTGGGTCTTGAATTGTATTATACTTTCAAAATATAAACATACAGCACAGCTTAATTCAAAGTATTTGATCTCATTTTAACCCAAATTACTGCTTGAATTTGACCCCTGCCCTTAAACAGGATCACGCTGGAAATCAGCCCCAAGGCATTACAAGACTCATGCACTGAAGTTGTTTTTCCTACTTTAAATGCATGAATACATACAGTGTGTCTGTTTTAGTGGAACTTCTTCATGTTGGATGTTTCAGGCAGGATAAACCAAAATATATAAAAAATTTGAATCTTGTTTGCAACTGACTGCTGATACGTTGCAGCACAGATATGACCGAGATGCTGGCAAACACGCATTAAAAAATAAACAAGCATGATAAATTTCCGTTTAAAAGGGGCGCCGCAATAAAACCAAACAAATGTTATGTCTTCGTGTTCCTGCTGCGTTTTTACTGTCAATTGAGAGCGAAGCGTGTGCTCCTGCTGGAGAGGAGGTGATCAGCTCATAAATTGGGTTACAGGTCTGCTGAGGGGTAATCGTATGCAGATTGAGTCAGGTCACCACTGGGACTCCCACAAAGTGTCTTTTCTCTCATAAGCACTCAAGGAGTTGGTTCACTACCATTTTTCTCCATAAAAGCTCCAGTGTAATTCAATCAGAAAGGCGTGCATACATTAGGGCCTGGGCTGATTGGATAAACACACAAGCATCGGTACAAGCACACACACACACACACACACAATCTATGAGGTGACGCGACATCAACCTTTACTTGCCCTCATGAAGTGTAGCGTCTTAGCTGGCCCGGCTCCAGGGTCCCTAAAGGAACTTATCAACTTCACAGCCACTTTTGCCAAGGGAGTCCGAGAGGGAGGAGGAGGAGGAGGAGAGGGATGTCTCGAAAAATCTTGACCCGCCATTTTCTACCTTGTGGAAATGCTGTCGCAGCAAAGTGGGTCTCAATTAAGAGGAATATAGCTGTGATGTGTGTGAAAGGTAACCTCTCGGCTGCCGGCGTGCAGGAGGAGATTACCTGCGTGATTGAAGTACCTCCAGCAGGTTGAAAAAAAGAGAATGAGTCATCAGCCAATAAAGTAATCAGCAGCTGCGGTGGTCATCTGCATGTGAGAGTGTGTTCACACACCACAGAAACCCGAACAATGAGAAGAACTCAGGCCTTATGTGTGAAAAGAAACATCCAAAAATTTCAAAATGAGACTAAAATTAGGAGCCTTAATCTTTTGGTGTAACAGTAAGGCAACAATAAGGAACTACAAATGCTAAAATTAACAGATATATAGATCTTATGGTGACAAAAAGGAGAATCTACAACCCTCTTGTTGAAAAAAATGGTCTGGAGAGGCAGTGCAGAAAATGTTAAAGTAATACTCTGACATTTTGGCTTTTTCACTGCACTGCATTGACTGAAAGTGAGATTAGAAGATCTGATGTTTTGCATGTTATGCAGGGAGCTGAAGTGAGGCCGTGTTCAGGTTAGCTTAGCATAACAACAGGCAGCAGGTGCAAACGGCTCGTCTAGCTCCATCCAGAGTGATAAAATACACCTAATGCACCAACTCTTCTATCACTGACTGATTCACTGACCTGAACCAGAGTCTGACATTGTGCTCACTGACTCTATCACACACACACACACACACACACACGAACCTCCTACATCACACTAAAACCTTGAGTTGTTTTACATTCTGTCCTCGTATGAGTTGAACAAACAGCATGTAGCCCAACATTTAAATTAGGCAGCTTTAGATCTGTGGGTAAGTAATCGTTTTCACTCCAAAGTGAATTTAGGAGAGGAAACAAAAATTCTAACCCAAACAAACTGTTGTAGATATTTATCGCAGTTAACTGACTGATTTAGCATACGTAGCTGTGCAGCAGGGATTATGATGAATCAGATTAGCTCAACCATGAGTTGTTTATCTAATCTGGTAATATCACATACTTTCCAGCAATCTGCATGACAGTCTGTCCATTATTTCTGTTGCCCTCGTGCACCGATATCTGTGATGCTGCACCCTTATTTAAGTTATCATCATCTGTTGTGCTGATAGTCAAAGCCACAGATGAAGAGACTGAACTCCTTCTTTAAATTCAAACAAAAGGAACCCAGCATTACCATAATTTTTGTCTTGTTTTCAGAAATGACAAAAATGTAGGATTTACAGCAGATGAAAAGATTGACATTTTTGCTGTGTGACTCCAGCTGCCCGGCTTATTTCATGATTGCAGTGACATTTACCTCCCGTCCTCCTACCCGCTCCTCACAAGCAGATAAAACAGCTCTATCTCTCGCCGTCTTGCCTGCACTTTACTCTCATGACACTTCATCTTCATTTGTCGTTTGTCTCTCCCTCCCCTTCCCTCTCTCTCTCTCTCTTTTCCTTGACAGCAAACCGGCTGTCATTTATATGCAAATACTCAGACTGGAAAAAAAAACAACAAAATAAACCAAAATATAAAGAGAGAAAGAGAGAGAGAAAAACAGTTTTCTTCCTATCGCAAAATAAACATCGGCCACAATCTTGCTGGCTTTCCTGGTCTGTATCAGATTCGGCTCCTCTGATTGGACACGGCCTCCAGAGAGAGTAACGCCTGCTGTCTCCAATCACGGGTTAAATACTGATGGGGACAGGGAGCACGGAGAGGTAGCTGATGGAAAAAGGGGGAGGAGAGGATGGACCCTTGCAGGGAGGAGGATAGGGAAAGAAAAATAAACACACCCACAAAGACGCAAACACACACATGTAAATGCGAGTGAAGACTAGTTTGGTAGAAATCCTTCAGGTGGAGCAGAAGCTGTTCCTCCCTTTGACGGTTAATGAAAGCAGCATGTCTCCCGTCTCTGCATCAACAACAGATTCAAATCATCCATTTTATCATTTTTTAAAATCATTTGCTTCCATTTAGAGGGTTGAGTTGGGTTGAGGGGAGTGTTGCTGCTGTAAAAGCCTTTGGCCGTTTTAAATACACACAATGTCTGCTGCATCACCTGAAAACGCAGTCGAACAGGTGAGTCACTGGGAAACATGAAAGTAAATGTTATGCTAGCTTAGCATCAACTTCCTTTGCTCCTACTGTCTTTGCAGCTCAAGTTTATATATTTTTTGAGTAGATTACAGCTGTGTTTGCTGAATATCTAGATAATATTTGTTTTTTTGCTGCACATGTTTGCATAGATTGCTATAAAAGTAGTCGGAGAACTTAATAAACCATGTTCTGCTGACACCATCTGCTGGCTAACGCTTAACTAGACGAGACCACATTAGTAATAAATGTCCCACAGGCAGGTTAAAGGTTTACTGCTGACCACATAACCTTCGAGGCTTATTAAGTTACCATTACTGGGTTGCAGAGACAAACTGTGTTAATTTACAGCAGGTAATAAATGTCATTGGTTGGTCTGCAGAGTAACTGTGTGCTTATTTTATGCGGCAAATACAAATAAATAATATCAACTTTGAGGGAAAGATTTCATGCCTTTGTTATGTTCTTTTCATGTTGCATCACAATAGTCAATTTAAAACCAATCAATGCTTATACTGTTTGCTAAGTTATAAAGGTAATTTAATGATAATACAGTAGTTTTGCACCTGCTCTGAGTTCCCTGTGCAGTCATGTGGTGTTCAGTGCAGACTGCAGCAGATGACTCAATGTAAAACACTCATTACATCCATGAGAGGCTTGACACTTGACTCGTATTTGCAAAAACAGACTCATGAATATCTCTTGAGTGGAACTGCATGGAATTAAATGTATTTTTTGTCTTTAAAACAGTATTTAATTTGGTCTGTTTGACTCTCTGTCAGTGTTTGGGCCTGTTTTTCCGCTTTAATGCTCAAAAGCACAAGCATCAAATTTGTCATCCAACATTTGTATACGTCCAAATCTGACAAACTGTCTTATGGGCCCATCGGATCATCTCAGTGTGAGAGTCTGTGATGGCTTCCACTCTGACTTTACAGGGGTGATTATGTCTCCCAAACAGCTTTGTGATTCTCCTGGGCAATCAAACTATGAAAAACTTACTTGTATCCATATGTTTACACCAAGTTCGTGCCTATTTCGGTGGGAACATTTGACAAGGAGCAGATGTAAAAGTGATCCTATTATGGCTGGGGTGTCTCCTCCAGAGAGAGAGAACTATATAATCAGAAAATCATCCTTCTGTTCCCCACAGCGCCAGTAATCCTCTCATCTAACAAACAGACAAACAGCCTTGGGAGGCGTGGAGACACCCCACATAAACAATACTGACTCCTGCAAAAGAAAAAAAAAAAAACAGCCAGTGCTGCATTGCAGACATGACTGCGCACATAGGACGAGAGCGTGGATAAGACATTTCTTTTCCACACACTCTCACCCACCCACACAGGTACAAAATACACAGCGAGAACACACACACACGCTCACACACACACAGAGCGGGCCACACAATCCGCGCTGCCTCCGCTGGCAGCCTTGTCAGCCTGTTTTTTTTTCTGTGCTGTATCATGGCCGTGTGGGTGCGCTAAGCCGGTGACTCAGACCCTCGCCGGTCCACTATACAGACACCGACACACCATTTGGGGCGTTGTGCTCCGGTGCCCCTGCGAAATAAGCGTCGGTGAAAATAGAGCATGCCCAGATGGATAGAGAGCCTTGTCACATCAGCCTCTCCGCCGGCCGTCTGTGAAATGATAAGATGGCAAGAATATGTAACAAAGCAAGCAGCCGGGCGCCGTCCTGATGGGCGCTCGTGTCACTTCTCATACGTCAACTATGACCTTATTTTTTGTCTCAGATTTTTTCCCACACTGTTAACTACCAGGCATCAGCTCTTTCTCTCTTTTTTTTCCCTTTGTGCCTCTCTCTCTCTCTCTCTTGATTCTACCCTTCCTCTATCTCCAAGCTATTCACTTCTTGCACAGAGGAGTGGGAGGGTGAGGGGAGGTTGTGCCGGCAGTTCAAAGAGACTGAGAGGAAATTATGATGGAGAAATGATTCAAGCTGCAGATCAGCAAGGACAGTAAGGGACCCAAAAGCCACACAAGGGCGTCCATTCTGTAAATCACTGAGCAAGCGGCCATCGCCGGTAATTTATCAAGAGTAGATGGTGACTTTCTTTTGTCACAGACATGTCTTCAAGGTTGAGTGTGATAAAAAAAAAGGAACTTGAGGAATATTGAAGGAATTCAGATGTGAAGCTGCAGCAGGAGCACACACACACAACCTGCACATTTGCAGACAGCTTAAAAAAAAACAAACAAACACAACTGCTTACACACATGCATACACTCTGCAGACACACACACACGCACAAGCAGCCGGGGATCCAGGGGAAGCCAGTGGCCTGGAACCAGAGTAGAGCCAGAGCTTCCCATTAGAGGACATTACTGTCAAACACTGGAACGAAAACTATCTGCTGTACACTGATTACCAACCCACCTCCCGCTACAATTCAATTACAAACTGGATAATATGATGCACTGCACTCATTCCCTGCGACAGTGTTCGCTCTGTGACATGGGGAAGTGGGGACAGCTGGCTGAGAGGTTCCCTGAAAATGCTGCTGCCTGTTTCTTTCATATTTCTGCACAAGAGGTGGTATTTTCGGCTTTGTCTCGCCGCCATGTCTGCTCGCCGTGGCTGAACTCGCATCGTCTGGCAGCCCGAGAGGTTGAGAGGCAAAACATCCACTTTAAGGATCTAACAGGTTGCAAACAGCATATTGTTTTTTAAAAATCTTTTTTGCTTGATTTGCTGCCGTGAAAGGTCGGACCGAGGTCAACTTTTACATTATTCATCAGATCGGAGCATCAAAATACATCAAAGCTGCATTTTTTAAAACAAATAGTCAGATTTGAAGCCAGTCATCATTAATAACATTGCAGCAGTTTGCCAGCAGGGTTCCCATCATGCCCAATAAATCCATTACACAGAAGTTATTTAATCTAATAATGAGGGGAAAAAAAACATATTTTTCAGTAAAAAAAGCCAAGAAACAAATGTTATCAAGCGATTAGAGGAGATTCATATTAAAATTAAATATTTAAAGCATGTGCAGAGTTTAAATCAGGATTCCCAAACTTTTGATTTGCTAAGTGTGATGTTAAGATCCTCAACTAACACGAACAAACCTGCATTATGACTCTGCACCGAAAACTAATACATATCATTAAAGCAATAGACAGACTCTCACAGTGGCTCCTGGAGTATTGAGAGCAGTTGAGTTCATAAAGACCATCACAGCAGTAATCAAACTGGCTGAGTGTGATGTTAAGTTTCTCACCACTTCATAAAATATGTACACATTTTACGTACTACGCTGTCAAAATGCCGTCTCTTCAAAGTCTCTTCTTTGCACAGAAAGTATTATTTTGACTCTCTGCAATGACGAGGCTCCTTCATTTCAACATTTCTGTCCAATTTGTTCACTTTTAAAGCCCTCGTTACTCAGCACCGTCCCTCGTAAAACACGTCGAGGTCTCCCATCTGCATTTTTAATGGCTTTCGTGAAGCCAGCATGTGCAAATCCTCCCCTGTGTTTTTATTTCAACATCATGCGAGTGATTGAAAGTGAAGGAATTACACACAAATCGCACTCAACGTCACTTCAGATGGTTTTTGTTGTTTCAGTTCTGTTCTGCCAGTTTGTGACCCAGCTCAAACGTGTCCCAACCTGAAATTTGGGAAACTCTGGTGTAAATGACTGTGCTGATTTTTTAAATGTCATGATTCACTGAACAAATTGGCTTGGTTTAGAGCTGCAGAGCTAAAAAAACTGAAGTTCTCTCTCTCAAAAGTCTTATTTTACATTGCAGCCTCAGGTGGATGCTGTTAGCGGCGTCTTCACATCACGCTCCTGTACGGTGCCTGCAGATGTGTGATGATACTGTAAAAAGCACTCTGCAGGTTCTTCATTGAACACAAGTATGCGGTGGCAAGAAAAATCACTCATCACTGCATTTGCAACCTCTTTTCACTGGTTTTGTTGTGCTTATATGTGATTGGGTGAAATCTGGAAAAAGAAGGTGTGAACTTCTTGATTTTGCACAGAAGAAATGAGCTGCTGGTGCAACTCGTCCTCAGATTAACACTGGAGTTATTAATGAAAGGGACAACAGGGTGACGAGATGTGGTATTTCTAAATTTGGGGATAAAGAGGCAAAATGCAGAGCTAACTTACGACAACCTAACTATGAAGACTAACTTGTTAATCGAGAATTCAGGCAGTAAGTAGACATTCACAGCCGCTGCTGCAAGTCAATCACTACCAATTTTCTCTCCAGACCAAAGATAACTGTCTCAAATGAGCCTTTTTAAAAGAATTTTACCTTTGGGAGGAGATTCTCCTGACATTACAGCTCCAATTATAAAAACAGACTGTGGAAGAAAGAAGGTCTCCAAATCACATATTAACTTATTCATACTGTAAATCTAAGTCATTTATTGTACCAGTCAAGCTGCCAGCCTTCAGATAATGAATTATTAAGGTGGTCTGGATGTAAACTTGTTCCAAAAGTCTCTAAAAAACAGTCTAGTGTTAACAAACCTAAAGGAAGTAGAATAGAACAGCAAAGAAAAAGAAAAATTTTCATTTGTAGAAACGATAATAATGCAAATTCTAAATGAATAACATTGAAACACTGCAAATAGGGAGTGCTTGTATTTAGGTCAGAAACACTTTCAACTATGAAGCTAATTAAATAAGTGATGATGGTTATTTTGAGGAACTTCTGAGTTAGATAACCATGCAGGCATATTTTAAGCCACACACACATACACACACACAAACACAGCTATATGTTCCACTCAGTACACACGGAAAAAAACAACTCCCTCAACACACAAACTGCAATTCCCTGATCCCTCAGCCGACGGGCTGATAACAAGCGGTTCATTTTCCTGATTCGAAATAAGCCGTCCTATTCTGCTCCAATTAGGAGCTCAGTAGGAACACCATTACCATGCACCATGCTGCACCCGTCTTCTCCCTGCAAACGCAACCACAGCTCAGGCATGGGTGGAGGCTGAGCGGCTGTGGGTGCAGAAGGTGCAAAACACTGTAAAAAATGTATTTGTGCACAGTGTCAGCAAATTAGAATCTTAATGCAAATTGAATTTGCAATAAATTCACCTGGAGCAACAATAAAGAAATGAAAAAAAGGCAAAAGAAGTGATATGAAAAGGGGGAAAAAACTACAAGAAAATGAAAATGGAGATCCTGGCACGAGAGCACACATCTGCATACACATAATTAATTAAATTGGGGTTCACTGCTTTAGATGGATGACCGTCTGAAGGGAAAAATCGGGGAGCTACTGAAAGTAGAACAGTCATAAAAAGGTCAGAGAAAAGGCGGTTTTTGTTTCAGGGAATGAAATAATCAACATGGTTCATTTACTTTGCCTACATACCTACTGTAGTGTATGTACAGTATGTTTGTAGCAACAATCCCAAAAACTGGATGAATTTCAATTAGCAGCACTTGCTCAAGTAGCTGAACAGCAGCAGAACAAAACTGAAAAATAATCTACAGTCCTCCAGTGAAAGACTCAGTGGGCTTGTTAGCTGGAATCGTAGGTTCGGCAGAGGTAACAATGGGGTAGTGCAATATAAACAAACTATCCACAGAGGTGGTTGAGTACACTAAATTAATGCAATTGTTCCTCATCTTTTCAGTGTGGCTCTCTCGTTTGGTAAGTGCTCCCACTGCAGTGGCTGAATGTGGGCATGCAGAGAAGTGAGGCCTTTGAAGGTGTCACCAGCTTCCAAAAAACACAACAAAGGGACAAAAAAAAGGCTTTTTTTTCTTTATGTTTCCTTCCAAAAAGCTGGTTTAGGTTTTTCTTTATAGCTGCAGGAAAATGATGTGATGTTCGGGAGTTGGTGAGGACGACCAAGTCTCCTCTCAACAAGCCGAACCTCAAATTCAGTGATACAGTTTTGCTTTGGAAGTAAACATCAAAGTGGAGCCACAGCACCTAGTTTGCATGTGATAAGTTATTCTGAAGGCGATTTTTTTTTTTTTAAATGAAGCCCATCCAAGGAGATTTATGATCTAAAAAAACATCTAGATTTTTGATACCAAAGCTACCAAATAGTAAAAAAAAGTTAAAAGCATCAAATCATTATCAAACATCCTGTGATCACTTATATCACAGAAATGCTGTAATTTGGCAGAAGCTGTAAGAAAAGACTAATTTTTGGTGTAAAATCTTTAAAATACAACATGTAAAATAGTTCAAGTTAAATTGAAGGCATCATTGCAATTTTTTTTTATTTCATCCTGCAGAAATTCAACTTTAAATCACAAGTTTTTTGTGAATCAATGAAGACAAACAGATCGAGTTTGGTTTGGCTCCTGCTTTTGTCGCATATCTTGTCTGTCTTCATTCATATGACTAATTCATTGATATACAGGTCTTGTTATATGCATTTATACTGAACATTTTGGATGCTAACAGTTAGCTGGCTGTGATAGTACAGATTAAATTCTTAACATTACTTACTACAAGGTTTTGGTGGTGGTTTATCTTTTTAATCGAGGGAAAGAAGACTTATAATCAATCAGGGGCATTTTTCAGTGGTGGAATTTAATTTGCCTTTAATTTCAATGATGCCTTCACTTTTGTTTTTATTTATCACACAAAAGCTCTTCCCATTTTCTATAAGAAACAGGAAGGATGACCAACAATCACAAGGCTGTTTTGGTATTCAAAATAAGATAGCAGATGGTGGCACCAACATCCTCTGACCTTGCTGTAAAATGAAGCTGCGTACATCTACAAAAGAAACGTGGGAGGGGGAAAAAAAAGCACTTTTCTTCTGCAGCTAATAAAGTAAAGATGGAACATTCAAAGTGCAGCTACTTGAATCTGTACAACTTCCTCCTCCTCGCCTCCCAGGCTACATTAAGAGATAACGCTGCAAAGGGCCGGAGGTCAGAGTAAAACAACTTCAGCTACAGTATATCAGTGCAGGAGCCGCACTGGATAAAAAGCAGTGGCTTCTGATATTGATCAAATGCTAAGACCGCTGCTCCAGTATATCAATCAAACCAGACCAGCTCTGCTGTTAAGCCATCCATAGTAAAGTGTGTCTACCTGGAAGGAAACTCCAACACATTCAAGTCTTTTTTTTTTTTTAAATCACTGGCCTTTTTCTTTTTTTTGTGCTTTTTAATCTGCTTCTGCCACATTTATCCTCCCTTGGCCGTCCCTCTGCAAGTAATCAAGGAAAATCAAGGAGGCAGTGCCCTTGGTTGGACTTCAGACAAAAAAAAAAAGAAAAGCTTTAGGCTTTATGCTGTAAGGGAGCTATGAAAAAACTCTAATTCCCCTGCTGAGATGAAGACGACGTCATAAAGAAATTGAATTAGATTTTTCTTGCCATTAAAAGGCTAAAGAGGTCTGATGTAATGAAAAAAGATAGTCATTGTTAGACTTTGACAAAGCATCAGGCTGATACTCACTCAAAGGGTTGACAGGAAAAGTCATTATTTCAGAAATTGCGCTGATGTAGA
Organism: Ctenochaetus hawaiiensis; assembly: GCA_029783645.1. Lineage (NCBI taxonomy): Eukaryota > Metazoa > Chordata > Actinopteri > Acanthuriformes > Acanthuridae > Ctenochaetus > Ctenochaetus hawaiiensis. Next base: position 9,127,223 of record JAPZDY010000017.1, read on the forward strand.
TTGTTGTCTTCAGTTAAAAATTAATCTGTGCTGCATCTGGAAGCAGCTCCTCCGTTGGCATAAATACACTTTCAGTAAAGCAACAACAGATAAACATTATCTTTTATGTAATAAAGAGCTTTTTATCTTTAAAAAGATTGAAACCTAATCTGGTTTCAAAGAAAGTCCCCACTGTAAGATTACTTCAGATGTCCGTCACACCTCCATCATTCCTTTTTTTCTGTCAATATGTTTGAGTTTAAAGTCAGAAAACATGAAATCTGGAGGCAAAGTCGTCATCTCTGCTTTCCCCCTGCAGAGCAAATTATAAAACGAAATGCAGCATCAGTATTTTGAGGCAGAAAGTAGTAGTTTGCAAGCTTCTGTCACTAAAAAGACCAAAATAATTCTCGGATCCAGTCTTAGTTTCGGCTCCAATGTCCATCAGAAAGACACAAGGCTGACATTTGGTAGCTAACCCTGACCTCTGACCTCTCTCTGAAGGGAAGCGAGTAAATCAAAGCTTTGAACTGCGAGGCATTAGGAATATGGCGAGAAGAAAAATGAATATCAAAGTTTTTTATTTGACAAAAGACCTCTGTCATTTGTCATTCCTGCTCGCCTTCCGTCTCTCTCCGTCTCTGCCATCTTGCTCGGCAGCACGTTATCTAATAAAGCAGAAATGCCATAAAAATAACCTTAAAAACCCTTCAGCCTGCCAAATTCTGACACAGGGGCAATTGAGATGCCATCATAAATCCTGAAGTCTGTGATTCTTTTATAGACAGTATGGGAAGAGGTGAACTAAATGGATGAGAGAGATGGTTGCCAGTAACTTATGAAAGGGGGAAGGAAAAAAAAGAGGGGGAAGAAGACGAAAACGGACTCAAAGACAGGCTGAGAGTCTCCGAACTGCGTGCATATTAATGCAGCGCTGCAGAAATCGGGCCAACCAGGCGGCAGCCAAGGTCACCAGAGATTACCAGGACCATGACTAAACAGGCTGGCTGACGATTTACAGCTCACACCCTCCTTTCCTCCCCCCCTTATCGGCCCTTCACCTCCTGACACCTCCCTCACCACGCGTTCAGTCCAAGTCCAGGCTCAATCCAACGGGTGAGGGCTAATAAACTAACAAGTCGCCTCTTTCTCTCATGATCCGCGAGAGTGGGAGGCGAGCTGAATACATGAATTTAGATGAGGGTGCACATAATACCAGAGGTTGTGATGATGTAACAAAACAGAGTTTCTTGCCTTTTTCTTCACAGTTTCTCCCATTGCCAACCTCTCCCTCCTCCCCCTGCAGGGGTGGGTGGGTGGGTGGGGATGGCGGAGAGGGGGATGGAGGGATGGAGGAGGTGGTTGTGGTTGTGTGGATTGATTACTTCAGCCACCAATCTCCCCCTTCACCTCCATTAAACAAGCCCGGTCCTTAATGGGCTATTTTAGGCCAATGCATTCCATTAGCACTCGCTGCGCCCGCTAATCTGAGGAAGCAGGTTAGAATAATATGAACATATAAGCCATAAAGCATTGTGGGAAAGACGGCCTTGCAACAGATGTTGGTCACTGGGCATCTCTGCAGCTCTGTGAGAGCACGAATCCTCGGAAGCACCTTGATTTCCTCAAAAAACTGATCCGTTTTCACACAGACACTGTGATTGGAGTGGTGCTGTAAACGTTCACTGACGCACACACGAACTGTAACTTTGCACACACACTTTTTCGGTTTCTTCAGACACCTTTGGGGCAGGACTCCCGTTATGATTCACAACCAAAGTTTCCTGCAGTGGCTCCTCGCTGGGCGGCGACTTCGCCATCGATCCTGCACTTAGATGATCTTCTAATGAAAGCAGTAAACATGCAGATTAGAGACAGTCAGTAGCCTTTCTAAAAACCCGTCTCCTCTCTTTTTTAATCTACTATCTGCTATTTAGGAAGCCATCAGTGATAATAGATACCAAGATAAATCATGTCATTTGTTAAAGAAGCAGAAAGGTCATTTCTGCCTTATTTAACTTAATTTTGTGCTGGAGACTAAAGAAAAACAGTGTCAAGTCATTACAGCTTATATATGTTTGTCCATTAACCAGTGCTGTCTGCTGCATCATGACCTGTGTCACAACTAAGGTCACATTACTTTTACAAAACCTGCAATTCAGCCTGTGAAACTCCGCAAATATCAGATTTTTTCAGAAATTTAAACTGGTCTGGTTCATGTTAGAAGCAACCACCTGTGCCAAACCCCCAAAAATCCATGGAATATAACTAGTATGATTGTCATAAAATACTAATTAGAGTGGTAGTAGCTGTCAATCAAAACAATGCGTGGTGTGGGATCATGGGATTTGTTTATGTTGCTATTTAACAGTCACCATTGATGAAAAGTGTGATTCATGTGACATTTGATTGTGTTTGACAACTTCCTTCCTCACTGTCTGATTCTGGACTGTTTGCCAGATGTTCCTGACAGGTGACAAAATAAAACGCACTGTTACCTTGATGCTATAAAGTAAAATTATAAACTGAATTTAAGCATTTTTGGAAACATTTGGGATAACACAAGCACACATCTCAACAAATATACAGTTTTTAATGCTGAAAATATTACATGTTATTCGTTTAAGTAAAAATTCAAGGCATTCTTTTGTGTTTATTTTTTGCTGCTTTCTTTTATCGATACCTTTGTGATCAATAACAGGGATAAAAGTTCCTCCTGTGACATTGGATGTATTTAGTCGTAGTGTGTAGAAGGTTTAGCTCAGGTGTCTGAGCAGGTTCGACCTTCGAGTGGCTGCTTCCAACCTGCAGAGACTCATTTGTTGCTTCTCTTCTTCAGGAGCTGCTCACATTAAAACTTGTGATACTGAAGCACCTTTTTCAATTTCCTGTGTAACCAGGTAGCCGGGTCAGGATGCAGCTTTCTGCTGAGACTCGGACTGAGTCAGACCACACTTTTATTGAATTCAAATTTAGCAACAAACCATTTTTTTTCTTCCCTCCAATAAGTTCCTCACTAGGGTATGAAGTCTGTAATGAGGTCCTGCAGTACATTTCAATTTCACTCTTATCCTATGAACCTCGTAAACAGCTTCTCAGATCAACACATTGACAAGTCGAGCCGGCGTTAATGACTTCTCCTCTTTTTTCTTCTCTCTTTTTTTTTTTTTTTTTTTTACTGGAATTAATCTGTCCCGCAGAACGTTCGAGGAGATAATTAACTGGTACTTTCATCTTCATTTTAACTGGCATGTTCATTAACGTGTTCGCCGTATCCGGTAAGAAAAGAGACCTAATGTTTCTGTTAATGAAAATAAACAAATAAATGACTTGGACCGCAGGCAATCATGTTTTTTTTTTTTTTTTGCAGGATGACAGGTATCAAGGCGTGTGGAGCCGGTTTCATTAGCTGGAACGGGGCAATCATGGGCGGATCATGCAGGCTGGATGGACGTAATGATCACGATAATGTCAGCTGGCAAATAATAAAATAAAAAAGGTCCCTAAGGCAAAGCCACCAACACTTTATCATTTAACCCTGTCTTCATTACTTCCTTTATATTTGACGTGAAATGATAAAATTAGTGGTTTTTTTATCGTGTTATTTCCTGTGGCTGCCGAGCTGACGGCGAGCAGTTCGCAGGGTCTTAGAGAGCAGAAATGCCTCAATATTTCAAGAAAAATGGGACTGCGTTTTCACATTAAATATTCCTGAGGGGAGATTTATAAACCATGAGGGAAAGACAGGACTCTCGGGCTTTGAAATACACCTGAAAAAAGTCAAACTGACTCTGTGTCAGAGCTCGGCAGATGACTTATCTACAGTCAGCGCTTGCCCAAAACCCAATATTGGGTAATGGAGTCCAGCTGTCAAAGATGCTTAATCTTTCTGTCAAAAAGGCAGATATATTCTAAGAAGGGAGAACATATTTTCCCTATCTGTCCCCAGAGTAGCTTCTATATCACTGCTCAGTATCTGAAATATCATATTAAAATAATAAGGATGGTTATGTAGATGGATAGATGGATGGGAGGAAAAAGGAAGCAGAAATGGAATAAAAGATAAGATTTCCTGTTTAATTTCTTACTGATTTCAGAGAAAAATAAAAATACCCAACATGTTTTTTAATCTAATTTATTTGTCTACATTGTGTTTCTTTTGAATTTAATGTTCCCACATGCTCAAGTTTGGTTTGTTTTGCTGCTGCAAGACGAGGTTTCTCCCTCTGGTTTAAATTAAACATGGTCCTCTCAGATAAATGTGTAGAAAAGAGGAGGATTATGCTGCTGGAGTTTAAGTTAAGTTATCCAAGCAAAGAAAAGGAAAAAAGAACAGAAACTGCAGATTTGTTTATGCATTGCAAATAATATTTCCAACCAGATCAAATCAGATTTTGAAGCAAACTTTGTGCTTTAATATTCTTTTTTCTTTCCTTTTTTTTTTACCATAGGTCCCTATGGATCAACTGCTTTAGTTGGGAACTATTTTCAGCTGCGTAATAATGCGCATTTGGTGCTCAAGTGAGTGTGTACAGCAGAGGACAGTGGATGTGGGATTGGCTCAAAATAAACTACAGTGCCCCTGGTGCTGCAAATAAAGGAATATGTCACCCGGTGGAGAAGTCAAACTCATTTATGTCTTTTTTTAAAAAAGACAATGGATTTTTATGGAACAAAGAGCTAGAAGAGACAACAACAACACAACCAAAACCTTGATGCCTGAAAGGGAGGAAACCCCTCATACAGGAACTTTGACCTTCTTCATGTGCAAAATCTCAAACATGAGGTCTAAAATTGTTATATATGCAGGTAATATTCAACATGTCACATATTATTCCTGCTCTGTTTACAATCAGTGTAACATTATATGCAGCATTTGCATTTTACCACGTTCAACCTGCAAGAGATCTTTGTGTAAAGCAAAAAGTTTGTGTGCTGCTGTCACACTTTGAGACAGCTTTTCACACGATGGTGTGGTCTTATCGCCTCCTGTCTCATATCCCCTCCTTTCCTATTTTCTCCCTCTCTCTCCCTCTCCTTCAGTCTCCCCCTTTTTTCTTGGCTCGCCTTGTGTCCCTCCCTCTCCTCGCTCTCCTCACTTTAGCTGTGCACAGTATTTGTATATCAGTCGCTGAGGAGCTGTTTCTCTGGTGGCAGCGGTTGTCGCCCTGGAGTATTCTTGTCTGGCATCACGACACAACTCGGAGATCAGAGAGCCGAGCACTGTGCCTCTTAATGGGAAGATCTCCCCCCACAGGCTCCTCTACCGCATGCATTCTCTCCTGCTTTCATTTAATCCTCTCTCCTCGCCTGCTCCTCTTATTTTTCACCCTCTTTCTCCTCTTTCTCCTTTTCCTTCCGCTCTCCTCCTCCTCCTCCTCCTCCTCTCAAGTCCTCTCCATCTCTCTGAAACCCCTTCTTAACTTTTATCCTCCCCTCCTCCCTCCTCCATCCTCCACCACCACCTCTTCTATCTCTTTTCTGCTCTCTTCCTCTCGTGTGCTTGTTTTGAACACACCAGAACCAGGACATGGGTCTCTGGGGGTGCCGGGGCTTCTTATATAACATTATAAAAAATTCACACATTGCATGTTCTTATTAAGGAGGGAAGATGAAGGAAAAAAAGAAGGGAGGAGAAATGTGGTTGGTGGTGGTGGAGGTGGGGTGGGTTGGGGGCTGCTACCACAAATTAAAAATAACTTAGGAGTGTTGAGAAGAGGAGGTGGAGGGGGGGGTTGCAAGTACAAAACAGCCTTCAGTACCGTTTTGGCAGCAGGGTGATGGATCTCGCCACCACGCATGACCAGAAACAAGCTAGCCGGCGTACAAACCGCCGCTGAAATAAGTACAAGACAAGAGGAAATGCTGCACAGTTCCTTTTCATATGCAGCACATCTACATAATACGCAGTGTGTCGCGTGGCCTAAACTCATTTCTCCCCCGTATTACTTCTCTGATGGAGGTTTCCTCATGGAAAAACAATACAATTACCATTAAATCGATGCCTGTCACACCACAGACTTATTTCCACATGATCAATCATCAAAAGGGGGGGGTTATTGTCGAAGCGGCGAAGGATTCTGGTGCCTAATGGTGCACCACTTACAATATTCCCCTCGTCTACAGAAAATGGGAGGCATTCCAAACAAATATCATAACAACGTCGAGCCTCCCATTCATGAGACGACTCATTTTTTTCTGCTAGCCGCAACAACTTGAATCGAAATTGCACCAACAATGGAGTCATTGGTCATTTTCTTTTCCCGTGCAGGAGTGTAATATAGCTGATTTAAAAGCCATAAAAGCCTGTTTACCACTGCTATTCACAGATCATCTGCAGAGCATGAATTATTAATCGACCAGAGTGTCTCTTTCTCCCTTCTCCCTCTTCCTTTTCTCGCTGTTTAAAAAAACGCCATTCCATTATGTCATGCGGAGGCATTAGTCATTACTCAACTACCTGCTCGGGAGAGGAGGACTCTGGGTAGGGATGCTCAACGTGAACTGATGCTGTCAAATCATTTGACTCTAATGAACATCTGCAAGGTCGAGTCAAATAAGATGGAGAGAGAAAGAAGGCAGGCAGGAATAATGTTTAATTGTCTTAATTTTTTAAAAATCTCTGCCTCCTCACAGCATCTTTCACGGCTTTTTCATAATATTCATCAATTCTTGTGTTTTTTTCTCTCCTTGTGGGCAGAGTTTGTGGCCTAGCATGGCTGTTTCTATGCAATTGAGCCCTTATGTCTGCAATGTTAATGAGGAATTATCAGAAATTAATTAAGATTAAAAAAGGTCCCAAGGTAAAGGACTTGCTTATTACAGTGCCATGTAAATCTTCAATAATCCGCTAGCATGAGAGCAAGCCAAACACTGTGAAGACTGAAAATGCACTGCAAGCCTGCTTTGTTTGCTCGCATGCACACTCGCATGCACATGTACATGCGAGGCCCATCTGTCCGGTGGGCAGCGCAGTTCTCCTGCACGGATTAGCTTATAGCATGTTTGCACTTACTGTGGACTTACTGAGGAAAAGGAGAGGCAGCAATGGGATGGGATGATGGGACGAGCCCCTGTCTTCTGCTAATGAACAGGTGAGGAAAACAGCGCCGGCGCCGGATTACACGGTGCCACGCAGGGCCACAAATCCCGCATTAGTGATACATCCTGTGCCGTGTGCTGATTTGTTGACTAATGGACAAATGCCAAGTGACACATTTTCCAGCTGCCTCCCCGCTTGTATCGTTTGCTGCTTCTGGCGTCGTCGGTTTCACCGAGCCAACAGAAAGGTCACAGCATCAGAGTTAGACTGACGACCTTCTTGTGCAGTGCCTTTTAACTACACAAACGCACGCTGGGTTTTGTGTTTCGGGGCTTTCCCTCTAAAGTGGGTTCGTCATTATTCAAAGGTGAAGAAACCCACTGTGTCGCCCCGACGGACGGCGGCTCAAGGTTAATCAGTGCATGAGGAAAAGTGGCCCCTTTTTATTTAATAAGGGCTGAGCTTGTTTCTTCCCAACTGGCGGCGCGTTATGTGGTAGACGCAAGCAGGGCGATGTGACAGTTTACATCAAACATCTCTGTCTCACCCATCATGCATCTCTGGGGTCCGGGCCAGGTCCTCATTGAGATCTGGATGCCCGACATAGAGTCGACAGCAGCTGGGGCTGCGTCTCTCGCAGACACATGCACACACTGACACAGCAGTATTCTCCATAATAAATAAGAAATGAAAGCATGAACTGCTGGCTGGCCGCCCTCTAAAAAGTTCAGCATCAAAGTCATCGGCTTCTGTTTTGTCTTGTTTCTTTTTCTGGCTTTCTTTCCTCCTGGTTTTGTTTCTTGGGAATAAGGCTGGCCAATATGGACCTAAATTATATCTGTATTTTTAAGGCTGAGTGATGATGCTTGATTTATATTTCAGTATTTAAGTGGACTAAATGTACCAGCGAACAAACTTTAGAACGAGTGCATGAAACTACTGTTGAGTGTTTCTTAACTTTTCACCTTCCTGCCTGGTGCAGCCACCAAAACTGCAGATGTCAGAATAAACTTAAGCAAAAAAAGCAAAACTGATGGTTAAAATTTTAATCCTTTTATCAAAAGAAGACGAGAAGTAACCTGCAGACAGCTCTCATCCTTTCTTTTGCCAGTTTGAGTCCTGAAGCTCCAGGAGTCGCTGCAAACTTCCTTGTGACAACTTAAGATGTATTTAAGAAGTTATTCATCCCAAGTTCCATAAACACTGTGAACTCTACAAGTAATTTATGAGATTTATACCAAAGACACGACATGGAGAGTTTTAAATGTGTGCCGGCCTGTTTGTTTGTTTGTTTTACTAACTGCTTGTCTGGTTTTATGATGCTGCTTTATGAGTTTAGTGAGCCGAAGACAAATTTCCACCTTGGTGAGCAGCGAGGTTTTATTTTCTTCTGTTCTAACATTCATTTGTAAGGTAAAGTTGCAATCAAGACAAAACAGCACCTTTATGAAAAACAACTGATTAAAATTAAATGTGTGAATGTGAATAATGACTGAGAGCTGAAAGGTAAATATCAGAACAACAAGAGCAGTTTAGTGAGTTAAGATAATTACACAAATTCATTGTAATACATGCAATAAAATCCAATATCTGGGACAATTTCTAGTCTTGTATCATAATTTAGATAAAATATCAGTATATTGACCAACCATACTTGGGAGGAAAGCATTTTATTGATGCTGACAACCTGCAGCAGTGTGGGAAGAAATTTCCCAACAGGTAAGTGAAGGAAGTTAAATATCCACAATCTGTTCTGCAGTTTGCATCCATCCCCGTAAAATATGAAAGGCTCTTTAATTATTAGTTTAAATGATTAGAGTTACGGTGTTTTAATGTGATTGAACCAATACAAAGATTGCACAGTGTGTGTTACTGGTAGCAGTTATCATATATGTAAAAAATAGCCTTCATTCCATGTGGTTGCTGTTTTTGTCTACAAAATATTTGACCTTCTCGCTCTTTTTTTTACGAGACTAGAAGTTCCACATAACATCGCAATGATATCAAAGTGCAGCCAACAGGAAGTCCCGTAACTTCATTGCATTGCAGAATGGCACGAATGCCAAATTGTGCAGATTTTCCACATACTAACCCGTTGCTCCGACACCCAAAAAGCCAATAAGGCTCCCATTATGAAGGGAAAGCATTCTGTGGAACTGAGTGATACCAGAGCGAGGCACGTTAAGCCTGTTTCTAAAATGGCTGAAAGAAATGTTGTTGTTTCTTTTTTCTTCTCCCTCAGTCCTGTTTTAGCAAGCAATCTAGCATTTGGAAATTTGCATTTCTTTGCAGGAGAGACTCATTAATACGGAATGATTGTGGAAACTGTGCCATTTGTTCCACTCTTGTGACTTTTAATGCACCAGAGAAACGGGGCTGTTGCACAGGGGAATGATAAACCGAAACCACACTTTAATTCTCTGGTTCGAACAACAAATTCAAGCTGCTGCACACCAACAGATGTGCAAGTGTGCATGCTCACCTGACAGGAAGAGGACTAATTATTGATACATTTGCGATGCCAAATGCCAATTTAATGATTATTTTACAAAGTTCACAGCTTTGTTCATATTTAAAATGGAGGACGGAAAGAATTCATATGTTCACTCTGTATCTATCAATCCCAATTTCAAGAAATTGATCATTTAATAGGCAGAAATGGGATTAAACAAAACCTAATCAAGCAATCTTAATGATGACTAATGGGATTTGAGTTTTTTCAGCTTTACCTGAGCTCTAATTTGCAGAACAGTCTCGAGAAAGGAGATCAATATAATTGACCAGGCTCTTGGAATGCACTTAGCTGTTTTTAACTCGATCAGGTTAATACAGAAATATGTATATTTCATTTATAGCAATAACACAATAGCAGCCTTATCATTCTTTACAGGGAAGCACCTGTCTGAAATGAACCAGCACACCTTTCTGTGCTGTGAACTCATTATTCCAGTCACAAGAAGTGGGCCAGTGACACATTTTTCAGCATAGTGGCTCCGTATGCTGACTTTTTAATATGATCCACATGAGACAAACAGTGCAGGGATTTCAGTCCTTTTTATACACAGTCTGACAATCGTGGGGACGAGAAAATAATTGCAATTTAAATGAGAAGGGCTTGTTTTTTTGCATTCAATCAGCTCGTCATCAGTGAAACATATCGGGTAAAATGAGGTCAGACGGCTGGAGGGCAACATATGCTATAAAACAGCATACACACATGTGTTACTGTCTGTATACACACTCCTGACAGTTACATTATGAATCTTAGCATAGAAAATATCAATGGCTTTATGAGCATGACTGACACTGCACAAATGACTGAAAGATAAATGTCAAAACTTTGGCAAAAAGCAGCTAATTGTGTCACATACAGCAGGTTCGCTGTTCAGCCTCTAAACCGCAGAGCTTTGAATTTCAGCCAACAGTTACCGTTTAATCTTAGGTGTCATCAAAGCAAAGCGAGGAAGCGGAGAGGCCACACAGCCTCTGTATCGAACCAATTTAGCCACAATACTACCTGAGCTGAAAAAAGCCCGGTGAAGCACATTTTTGCTGCTTAACTACACAAAATAGAATATTTAACATATCAGTTTTTGATGTATGTGGCAAGTTATCAAATTACACTGCCAGCCTCACTGTATTTTAGGTCATTGAATATTATAAAGCAAGTCAAATTGAATAATGTGTCCGTTTATATTCAGCTCAAGGGAAGTAAAAAGCAATTTATTCTCACTGCAT
>JAPZDY010000017.1:9138398-9159287 GCA_029783645.1 Ctenochaetus hawaiiensis
ATAGTTATTGAGGGGTGGATTGATTTAGACAGAGATCAACTGAAGGCCTAGGTGTAAAATGCACGGCCCGCCACTGGCACATACACATTCTAGTAATCTTCATCTCTGCTTTTTGCTGATGGCTAAGTGGGAGTTTTCTTTTGAAAAACCTGACAAGACTGTAGATAAAGTTGCCTTTCAATCGTGTATGATTGGTACAGGCTAAAGCAAAGGTAAAAAAGGACAACTCTCAACTTTGCACACCCCATGAAGCTCAATAAAGAGACTATAAATACAGCAACAGAGTCCAGCCTGAACACTGAAACATCTTCTGCTCTTAAATCTTTCCAGCTTTAGTTTTTTCTCTAACTACATACAGTTAAAATCCACGGCAGGATTTCAGCCCTGTGTCCTGGTCCTCATTCATTATTTAACCAGGAGCTGATTCAGAGCACAACTTAAGAATTCTGTGTAAAGTTTTGTTATTGAAAACACGGAAAAAGAGAAAGATTTTTATTTTTCTTTAAAAAAAAAAAGGTGAATAAAGTTTTGATGGTCGTTAAAATTCTGTTTTGTGGCGTCGACAAACAGTTTTATTTGCTCGCCGGGCAAAACTGCCTGCATTGTCGACGGGTAAAAAAAAAAAAAAAAGGAGACAGTTTGAAACAGCGAAGGACATAGCGCTGAATAAAATCATCACCGTCGAAATTCAACCAAAACCACAGAAGAGCCAAAACACAGCGCATTAAGACGGTAAACAAACATTTGCACCATCTCGAGATAAAAATGCTGATTCAATACACCCTCACTGGATTGTTTTCTGCCAACTCTGCAGGTTATGTGAAAGATTTTCTATTTTTTCATTTTATTTTATTTTTTTTTACAGGGACAATTTAAATGAATCAGTGTCATGCATGGGTGGCGCCATCAAGACTCGATGAATACTTTTGCACATGAAAAGCAAAGGTGGGGAAGAGGCGGCGGCGAATCCATTAGCCTTGCTATGTCTCACTGACTCCATTGTTTTATTCTGTTTCCCGGCAGCAGAGGACTCACCTCCGCGATGCCGCCACACAGAGAGAAGAGTGGAGGCGATGAAAAGCTTGAGCGCAGGCCACACACTGATTCAACCTGCAGAACGGGCGATGCTGAGAGGAAGCAGGCTTTGGCTGTATGGATGATTTTACATGTGTGATGGTTTGTACTGTAAACTGTAATTCACCACTGGAGCCTCTGTCACCTGAGAACAAGTTTAAGACACCACAAACCCTTTCCATAGAGGTGAGTTCCAGTATTTTGTCAATCTGGGCCCTTTGATCAGTTTTATTTCTTTTTTTAAATAATTATGGAGAAAGTTAAGTCAGCACAGACAAAAGTCCAGCAGAAAATCCCATTGTTTTTGAAGAGCCGTACTTTTCGGACTATAAGCCACACCTGAATATAAGCCGCACCCACTACATTTAACAACTAAAACCACTAAAGCTGTCTCCTTCTGTGTTGGAATTTAACAGCCTCAGAATTACTTTGTCACAAACTTTCTCGTTTATTTTCGTCCATAAATTAGCCGCAACATGGTTTAAGCCACAGGGTTTGTGACAGGTGAAAATAGCGGCTTATAGTCCGGAAATTACGGTAAACACACGTACTTCCTGACCAATCTGTATTTTTTTAACTGAGTTTTTTGGAAATTTATTTTGGAAGCTTCAACTGCATTAACTTGAGTTGTGTTTCTTTAATCTTTACAACATTGCTCAGTAAAATACGACCAAACAAGAAGAAAACATTCAGGTCGATTAACACTTGAACTGTTTTTTGTCCGTCCCTCCGATCAAGCAAAATTTGATCAGAAAGCTTTGACTGAACTAGATTTCATCATAAAAAGCTCAGTAGTCACCATTTTGACAGTGATAATGACATCATTACTGTTGTTGATCACTTCCTGTCGGTCCAAGAAGACGACTTCTTCACAGAAGTGATCAGTTTGCTCTCTGACTGCTGGTTTAAGTGTACAAATGTAGGAGGAGACAGAAGTAAAAAGATAAATGTGCCAAGTTTTTCTAAAACTGACTCTTCCCATCTTAAGCAATGAACTTATCAATTACCCCTCATACCTTTTACACCTCTGGCCTTGCTGCATGTAATTGATCAGTCACAGTCAGTATCATCACATATTCAACATGGAAAACCTCAGATAAGGATCCTGATCAAGCGACAAAGACAGACCAGATTTTCACTTAACACATTTCAGCCGCTTCACTGAGCTGAATTCAGCTGTCAACTGGAACATTTTTCTTAATGCAAAATCAAACTGCCCACTCGCAGGTGTCAACACGCCTCTGATCCACAGCAGTGAAACAACTGTGACTGCATTCGTGCTTTGACATCAACCATACACTTTACATTCTGCCCTCCGACTGTGATTGTGGTCATTAACGGGGAAATTGCTAAGAAAAGTCCAGATTGGCTCAGTGGGGCATTTTTGTTCTGGCGCCCGCTGTGCCGGGCTTTAAGGAGTGCTCTTGACATTTATACTCAACTGAAACAGTGATTGCGAATAATGGCATCGGAGCCACATGCAAATGCGAGTTGGACAAACTTAATGACGGCAGTATGTGGGGGTATATGTTAGTCGAACAACAAGGACTTCAAAATGTCAAGAAAGGAAAACGTCTGGTTCATAAATATTAGATGCGAAGTCAAAGAGATAATGAGAAATATTCAAATGAACATAAATTCACACAAAAATGACAGTTGTAATGTTTAATTTGATTGTGAAGTTAGTGAGAGACAAGGCAATCTGAGCCGGTAATCATTACGGACGTTTGATTAAATTAGGTTTTCTGCCACAAGCTGTGACGGTGTGATGTAATTCTTCATTTGAGCGATGCTCCTCGCCGCCGTGCTCACTAATCTATCCGGCCGTTTTGCCGTGGACAGACATAACAAACTGAAGGCCTGATGAGAACGAACAGTTTGAGGAGCGTGACTCGTGGAGCGAGGGAAAGGTCAGCCGCAGTGATGAACTCTCCGGGTCAGGTGGCATCAAAGCGAGCATTGATCACTCGGCTGTATGGATCCGTGTAATCAAGCCGGTGTCTTTGCTTAATGCACCTATTTGTCTACACAACATTGCTGATGTCTAAAGAAAGGCAGGAAGTAATAAGCCATTCTGCTATGCTGCATGCACACAAACACACAAACACGCACATATACACACACACACACACACACACACACACAGCAGCTATTGTCCAACCTTAAATGAGGCCTGCAATCCGACACACTGGGCTTTACTGCTGAAGACTGCAGCTCCAGGATGGGTGTCGCAGTCCTAAATGAGTCCAAGTGCCCAAATGGGAAAACTGTGGATTCTAAATGAGGCATTACTAAAAGAATTTGGATTCCTCCCACTGCACACACACAGAGGCTGGAAAATAATATTTTGTTTAGAGTTTAATTGCAGCTTGTGGCCCTGAGTGCCTCATCAGACAAACTATAATGGAATCTAATATGATCGTAATGGTTACTGTCTTCGCTATGCTTCTCCGTGTGATCCTTGAGCATATGGCACTGCAGGAATTTGCCCTTTTCTCTTACAGGAAAACATGACTGTGAGTGGAACACCAACAAGACAGATGCATTATTAAGTCTTGTAGATTATCTCGGGCTCATGGCAAAGCAGCATACAGCAGAGTGCTGGTTTATGCAACAGAGAGAGAGAGAGATTTAAATACTACAAGCGTAGAGGAAACCGTCCACATGTCATAACAGCAGAATGTCAGCAAAAAGACAAAAATGTTTGCAGGAATACAAATAAAAATGAATGAATTAGCATTAAACTCTTTGTATTGACACACAGGTCAGAGATGTTGTACTATTCTTCTGAACAGTTAAAGGTCATGCTTTCTTGTTAAAAGAAAAATATGAGCTTTTATTTTTAGCTTTTCAGTTGTAAAACATGCCTTTAGTCTTTGAATGTGTTGAGTTAAATGACAAAGAAATTGACTAAAACGTGCTGGATCAAGAACTCACGCCATTTTTTATTATTTTCAAAATGCAATAATGCACCATTTGACCATTTAAACTTGTTGTTTTTCCTCAAAGGTCCTGCTACTATGACTTGATGCAGCTTGATGGACACAAGCCGAAGTCTTTCCTGCAGATAAATGGTCAGAATTGCAGCAACACCATGAAAAAACCATGAACCTCCTGTGCTCATTATGGCATCTCTGACAGTGAAGCCCTCAAGTTTCACCCACGGCAGGGTTTGTCATGAGGCCGGTGTCCACTCGCTTCACTTCTCGCTGCAGTTGTGAAGAATTCATCACAAGAGCAGCCTTTGACGTTGCACTTTGTTAGCGTGGGAAGAGTTTGGATAAAAGGATAAAGGGATGAAGAATCCTGAAGGTCTCATCAGGATCTCAACAAAGGGAACCCGAAGCTCATCAAAAGGTCAAAGCTGCAGGAGTAACATGAAAAGAGTGTTGTTTCAACACCACCCTTTTTAAAAGATAGTCTCATCCATTTTATTCATGGAGGAGAAGATAACAATGACAAGACCGCCTGAGAAGTGATTGTCAGGAGGAGGGAGGCATGCGGCAAATGACATGACACACTTCCAGAGGCTTGCTGGCAGAGACAACAAATCCACCCACATCTTTATCTGTGATCAAAGGAAAGATTTATGATTCCCTGCGTTTGTAGTCCACCCTCCTTCCCCCGATCCCACTGCCTCCTCACACATTATCTCCGCAAGTTAAGGCTATTAGAACGAATTTGTCAGCCGACATTTTTGACCCTCCACCGACGCAGGGATGATATTTCCCCAGAGTGACACTTTCATCAGGCCACATACTGTCCTGACCTTCTCCAACTTGTGCCCTTTTCTGTGGTATAAACATGGATAATGCACGTTAGTCTCAGAGTCTCAGGGCTGTCTGGAGATGCATGGTAACGCACGGCATATGCTGGAGTCACAGCTTATCTCTCCGTCTTTTCCGGACTGACAGACAGCCAGCAGGCCGGACTGATGGTCGGACGAGCTGAGACAGTGACGGGTTCGCTGGGCTGGTGATACTCAGAGGAACAGCTGCGTGGAGGACGTGAAGCTAGCTGACATTCCCGGTTTGTCCGGGATCTTTGATGCTAGATTTGCCCTGTGAGTTTTTGAATGAAACAGTCTAAGGGGACATCGCTTTACACAAACAGACACAAACATCATGTGTTTGTGACTCATAACCTTTAAAACAACACAGTGACTGCTCTCGAACACATCACAGACTCGTAAAAAGTTCAGCAGGGAGACACTTTAGATATCAGAAGCTGGGAAACGTGTCATGAAAGGAGACATTATAATAAGTTTTCTGCTACATTGATTATAAACTAATTATGATGAGCCCCTTGAGAAAGCCAACACCTAATTAAAAACATGTAGTAAGCATCACAATACCATAACTACACGACAGAGTAGGTTGGAAGTGGCTTTCAAACACATGCTTTGTCTGTTGGGATAACTCTGGTTTTCTCACTGTGCTTATGCGTCACCATGCGGTTAAAATTATTTACAAATCTATAAGTCATAATGTTTGACCAATAATCTTTCTGCTCATATTAGCCAGTTGGCCTGTGGTGATGCTCTAAACACTGCGATCCACTTATTCTGCTTTCAGACCAAAGATTATGTAACCCATCATCACCCCTCCATCACCGTTTTTAACCTGCTGACTCTGCTTCAGGGTCCAGACTGTGGAGGAATCAGGTCTCCACGGGCCGACGTGCAGTGAGGATGGTTCAGATCGATGCAGACAAAGAGCCAAAATCTCTGTTTCTAACATCAATAAATACTGAAAATCAGCCCCAACTTCTTATTGCTTTTCCGTACTATCTGGCTAAACAATATTTACATTACTCATACATACTTTTTCCTATCTGTGGTTAAAGTCTGGTTCACTTTAGGCAATAAAACCTGCCTGATAGAGGTCAGAAAACATTGTGTCAATGGATAAAATGAGTCAAAGTTGAAGGATGGTGGAAGGTGGGAAGCATAATCACTTCATCAGGACACCTCGCTAAGTACAAAGTGTATTATCGCTGTTGCTCTCCAGCTGCCCTTTTCTCTGGTGGACAGAATAGCTTATCAGCAAGAAACGCATTAGCCCAACTAATAAACTACTCGTCTGTAAGAAAGTTGAACTTGACAGTCCTCTGCCACTCTTTAAGCCTCATTTAAGTGGGCAGGTTGACTAACAGCGCGCGTTCATTCACACTGACAGCCTGGCAGAGTTCCTGCAGAGAGGGAGGGAGGTGTGCATGACTGCTGCAGTCTCCAGCATCTGCCTCCAGGTGTTCAATGCCTTGCTCAAAAGCCGTTTGGAGGTACAATCGTCTGAGCTACAGAGGAAATGTGCAGTATGAAGTTCTCTCACTTCTTGCATGCATAGTTTGCCTCCGACTTTGGGGATTTGGAAAAGCTACTCTTTTAACCACAAATACACTTTCCTTTCTATTAGGCTATCACTATCCCGAAACTTCATATTGGTTTTCTAGCAGACTGGAACCAATCTGCCCGACAGGACGCTTTCCCCAAAGCCAGAGCCAGACTATCTCTGTCTCACAAACAGCTCGACAGGCCTCTATTCGTGCCTCCGTTTCTATTCTGCTGTTGCAATTGCATGTTTTTCGGGCAGGTAATGCATCATGTATCTGCATCTAGAGAAAAAAATGCAGGCAGCTTAGACATATGCGCCTGTGCATTTACAGATCAAAAACATACCATAAGAAATGCAGAGAGTGCAATTTTAAGAGCTCTTTTACTGCATGATATTATGTACTTATGGGTCCTGGTAGTCACTGTGTCTTAGTGCAGCTATCTTTTTCTGCAGTGTTTACATTTTGCATCCCGTTTCTTCACCGTTCTGCAAAAAAGGACGCCTTCCCTGCATGTTATCTTCATGTTTTAGTGGACCTCCCTTGGTGATGTCACAGATGACTGCAGGCAGGCTGATATTGTTCATTTTCTGAAACAGTGCTGACTTGCCTTTTTTTTTCAAATACCCACAGAGGTGATTAATTTCAAACGGTCTCCGTAATCACTCAAAGAGTTAACCTTCACATGCATGTGACAAGATCTTTATTACTCATCATCTTCTACCTCAGGCCAGGAACTAATCAATCACCACTCGTATTAAGTCAGGCTTTAACGCAGAACAGAGATCAGGCAGGAATATTTTCCTCTCTGGGTGATCAATAAAGGATTACAGTATCCTAATGCATGAATATGTACTTTATGGATTTGCTTTTTTTCTGTGGATGTGACAGTCTGTTGAAGTGTTTTTGTATTTGCATAAAGCAAAAAAAGAGCTTAAGAAGATGAGCATTAAAACTACATCACAAAAATACAAACAAAGGATAATTGGAAGAAAAGAAAACCATTAAGATACAAATAGTACATAAGAAAATTTGTAAGATATCTCAAGTTAAAACAAATGCAAAATGGTGGCAAAGGGTGCGACCAAATCAAACTACATGACAAGCTGAAAAAAATGGGCACTAAAGCATGAAAGAGGTTTGCAAGTTTAAGACAGAGCTGCTGAGTTGGCGAGATGTATTGGCCGTGTTGATGCAACTATTCCCCAGCTGAGATGAACTGCACAGATTTCTTGTAGAGGAGTTACAGTGAGTTACTCCTCTGTGTGCAGCGCAGATTGTCAGTGTGTCAGGTGCTGCAAGGATGAATCTCCGAATTGAAAGAAAGTGAAGCGCAGAGAAAGTGACTGAGGCTTGGCAGGTGTGTTTCAAAATAAACATTTGACGGATTGGAGTCGGAGTTATTTAAACATTTCTCAGAGGCAGAGCCGCTCTGAATGAAATGATCAGACTGTATCAGCAGAATCTCGCTCAGAAAAAGGAAACACAAGGTCGGAACATCACTAGAGAAATTCTAAGGCAGAACAGGTCATTTGACATTAAGAGGACAAATCAAAGCGGTATTTTTAAGACTTCCTTGCATTTTGGCAAACAAGGCTGAAATTTTCACCAGTCTGGCTGAGAAAAGTGAGAAAAGAAGCTGCAGATCGATCGAGGTTTACTTGGCACAAAAAGCCACAGAATGGTTACAAAATCCATACAACAAACTTCTTCACTCTGAGTCTCAATGCTCAGCCTGCAGCTGCAACAAATTCAGTTGTTTGCATCCTTTATTTTTTTATAAAACTTGTATCTATCTGATTCAAGCAGGCAAGAACCCTGCAAATAACATTCACCAAGTTTTATTTCCAGTTACCAGTTATACATGCAATGCATAAGACCTTTATGGCAACTAACAATGCAACTGCTCCACAAGCAGTAAGCAGTAAATGTCGAATCCAAAACAACAACGAACAACCATGAAATGCAAGGTTTCATGGTTATCTGGGATATTTCATTTTAGGCTGCGAGTAAGCAGGTGCTGCTTGGATGCAAATGGAGTTAAGCTGCAGTCGGGTCATATTTAATACTGTCAGAGTTTGCTTCTGCCTTTTATTGAATGTATTACAGCCACATCACCAAAATGTGGCACAGAATGTAAAGACCTTTACTCTCTGATTGTTTGGTCCACTGCAGGTCCAAGGTGGCAATGCTCTGCACATGTAGTGTTTTTAAGACATTTAAAAACACCATACAGGCACGTAAACACAATTAAAGCTTAAATTTTGAACTGGGGGAGGTTCTTCAGAGCTTGATTGGAAGTTAAAGTGATTGTATTTTTCCAAAAACGTTTTTCCAAAAAGTTGATTTATATGTTTTGTTATCAAAAAGACAATTCAATTCAGGTCAAAGCATGGCAGGAATCTTGGGTTGAAGCAGATCCTGGTTATATAATGTGTGCATGTAAAGAGTTAAGCTAACTTAGGACTGCAGTTAGCTGTGGTTTAAAGTGGCCTAAGGAGAGCTAAGTGCTGATGGGAGAGCTAAGTGTGAGCATATCAGGTCAAGATGGGAAGCAGACTGTCAGCGGAGTGACTGTGCGTGTTGCGTTTGTGTTCGGAGATGCATTAGTGTAACTTGGATTGCGTTGAGTGTGCGACTCCCACAGCAGGTAAATGCACGACTGTCATTTGTACGGCTGAGACCTGCCACGTCCTGATGTTTGCACAGCCGCCCACTTGAATGTGTCTGCAGAGCTGTGCAGAAGCTGCTCAAAGCGCAGAGAGAGATGTTCAAGGAAAACGTCTTCCACGGGTAATGATCCCTGCTTGTTTAGCATCTCAAAAGAACAGAAAGACACACTCAGAGAAATCTACAAATATGTGTTTCTAGAAGGCCTTAAAAAAGCCCAAATAGATACAAGCACACTAAAACAGCAATTGAAAACAAGAGGGCCTTTACTCACCTAAACTATAGTTTCAAAAGTATAAATTTGAACCAACTGCGGCCAGTTTAGAAGAGGTTATCATTTTCCTCAAGTACGCTTCAAGCAAGAAGTCCTGTGTTTTCACTCCTCCAGTCTCATCTGACATCTGTACACTTTATTATTTGACTCCTGCAGCTGCATGCTGTCGTTTAGAGAGTGAACTGTTCAAAGAAATGAACTTCTCTGACTTCAGGCCATACAGGAAGCAATCACAAGGAGCATAAATGGACCACCGACCTCTTTAGCTTTATCCAAAGAGGTTAATGCATAAAATCTGAATAAATCAGTGAGAAACACAATAACTGCAGCACAAATTCCAGTATGCTCTATAATATAAACAAAGAACCAAAGCAGGACAAACTAAACTTAATTAAAATGAGAAGAAGAAAGATTTCAGAGCCGATTAACTTGACTAGCACTTTAGATTTGTCCTTTGCTTCGGGCATTAATGGTTTTTACAGTTAGTCAGAGAAAAAGCCAACCAATAAGAAACAAAGGATGAAGTATTATATATATATATAATATATATTATATATTATATATTATATAATTCTTTTTGTTAAGTTTTGAAGTTTTTCCAGCACTTCACTAAAACTGAGCTCCCCTTCTTCTAGCATACAACATCCCTCTGCATGTCCAAACATCGACACATTTGCTGCACTGATACAAGATGAAGGCAGGTGAGACAACGACGCTGTAGGTCACAGAGCTGTGAAAGCTGCAGAGTTTTTCCCTGTTGGTCGCTTTTACAAATAAAATTACATAGTTCCTAAATGTGGTTAGAGAGTCACCAAGTTCATAATATCACAAGCATGATCATGTTTTGATTTGGATGCTGCACACAGAGGAGGGGGGCATTCACAGAGGACACTACTTTGAGGGACAGAGAGAGAAAAAGAGAGAGACTTTAGTTTTTTGGCTCAGTCTCACCACACTTACAACCTTGTTTTTGAGCACACAGGAAGCCAAAAGAACAACTGCTGTATTTTCTGCATAGTTTGACTCCAAACAAACGCCATGACAACTTCGAACCTGATAGTATGTCAGTGTTGTGGTCTGAACTTATTTCTGTTGCCCCCAAGTGGCCAAAACAATCATATATTTCCAGTCTGAGCACAACAGCTTCTCACTGCATTCACATGAAGTTCTTTAATGACACTTAAGCATGAGGACATTAAAGGAATGAAGGAAGTTTCCTGCAGGCAGCCAACAACACATTAAGTTCACATTTAAACGAGCTGAAGCTTCCATCCACAGCGGCCTTGGAAGACCACTCGAGAAACATTTCTATCGTTGGAGAGAGCAGCCGGGCGCACTATAGGATGGTATATTGAATCAATAGAGGTCTGTACAGTGCAGTGAGGATAAACACACAGCGGAGCTCTGCAGGGTCTGTGACAGGAAACCAACAAGCACACAACCACAATGGCCTCCATGTTTGACCTGAAGGAATGCAGTGTGTGTGTGTGTGTGTGTGTGTGTGTGTGTGTGTGTGTGTGTGTGTGTGTGCACAGGCCGGTGTCACACAGAGGGCTTCATGGCACAAACCAGACAAGATGCAAAGGGTGCAGGGACAGTTAGCAAACAAAGATAGACATAAGGGACGGAGGATACACAGGGAAGGCTGTGATTGGTCAAACGTGTGCCCTGTTTCTCGGAGCTGGGCGGCGTAAGTGACTGGAGACTTCATGCCAGCGGTGACAGATGAAGGAAAAGGGGGCGCTGGAGCTGTCAGGCACGTATGCAGCTCTTTGTGTCGCTGTAAGAGGCCTGTTTGTGTCTGAGAAACAAGGCTGTACAAAAGATTAGAGTTTTGATCATACAAACTTGCAAAATGTCCACAGAGCGCACAATGTTAGCGCTTTGAAACAGCTCACTGAAGAGATTCTTCCCCTTTCAGTTTCATGTATATATTACTGGCCTCTGTCGAATTAGCAGGAGATATTGCCCCCTTTATTTTCAAACTCAGTGGCTTTCTCTCATGGGAAAAAGGCAAATATTGCTTTCATACTGTGGGGATTCGAGTTGTGCTGCAATGAGTCGGGTCCATGCACAACAATATCCTCACATAAACTGGGGCACTAAAGTATTCTGTTTGTTGACTTGCCCTGTATTTACAACAACCCTTATGAGGTTACAGCCAAATTATGAGAGATCCAAACATAATGAGCTGTGAAATGCTGATTTTAGCGAAAAAACACGGCGGCATCATTTTCTTTACTTGTTTCCTGCAGTCTAAGCAAGTGCAGTCTCTTTTATTTCAAATACTGTTTTTAATCCGGGAAGAGTTTTTAAAAGTTGTGCTGCTCAGTTTTGCAAAGTTAAAAATCATCAGTATCTAATGTTTCAGAGATGCTAAAATTGCACTGTAACTTTTATTTTTCATCAACTTTGCATCCTCTGCTTACTTTTCCTCCTCGTAATAAATCCCTACATGGTTGGCAGCGTTAAAAGGTTTAGCTCGAATGTCTTGTGTTCAGCTGTGGGTTTTACTGAACGTGTGGGAGGACGGAGCAGCAGAGGAAGCAAAGGTGGAGGAGGAGAGGTTTTCTCTGCTCGAGAAAAGGTGAGGGGTGGCTGTAGTGCATTCTGGGCTTTTGAGTCTACCGTGAGTTAAGAAATTGGTATTTTTTGCCATATTTAGCAGAGATTTCACCCTGAATGCTGGTGCAAACCAGGCGGAGAGAGAGAAAGAACGTTTTGCACTCTGAATTCTGAGCTTTAAGTGTTTATGCTGCCATTTGTTATTATGACTTTGCTGAATATATATGAACATAATGTCAAATTGCCTGTTTGACCACTTGGCAGCAGATATAAGAGAAACACAGCGCTGCAAAGATGAACCTGGAAATGCACTGCACATTACAAAAAAGCTCATTTGTGACAGTATGAGGCGGATTTTTCCTGAAGCCTTACATGAGCTACAACATGTGCAAATCTGCATCATCCAACCGTTGTGAAAATGTTAGGGAGCTATTTTGGGTTCAAAGAAGTTTTTCAGTTAATCCAGAGCCAATAGTCTCTCTTACTACTCATTATTCCACAACATATGGCCAAGAACCCCACAATGCAATATTATTAATCTTGAGTAGGAAGGTAATTTATTTTCTCTGGCATGTAAAGATAATTAGGCAAGGGGGGCGGACGGGATTTTGAGTGCGCTCACTTGTTGCCGCCTCACGTCTTGGCGTCGTTCCCAACACTTGAGTTGATGTCAAAATGCAGTTACTCACACAATAAAGCACCTTCTGTTCCTGTGTGTGGCACTAATCTGCATTTTGCAGTATCACGGCTGAGATGCGTTAAAAACAAGCACAGTGCGGACATGTGTGCGTGAGGCATCTTGTCAAACCAAAAGCCCTCAATTCGCTGCATTTCAAAGAAAATCATCATCTTCAGTATACAGAATTTAAATCCGTCTGTGTGCCCATGTTAAGCTTTCATTGAATTCCACTTAAACTAACCTTCAAATTTTCATTTAAGCTTTCGAAGAGTCAGAATAACCAGAAAATACGACCTGTTCTTGCAAGAATCCACAGAAGCCGCTCAGACTGAGAAGCAGGACGGTCGACATGATCAGAAGCCGACAAGTCGAGCAGAAACATGCACACGGACTTTGAAACATGAGAGATTGTTTTATCTATTTAAAGCAGAACATCATTTCAAAATCAAAACTCCAAGTGTGATGGAGGCAGAGAGCAGATATGTTGTTAGTGGAGCAATAAGCTATAAATGGGAATGTTGCTCACAGTGAATCATGAGTGCAGCGTGGCACTTTATCACAACCCACAGTAAGTTTTTATGGGATATTCTGTGTTTTAAGTTAATGAGTTACATCTCACAAGTTTGAGACTGCAACTGTAAAAGCTTTAATTAAATTACCTCTGCTAAAAAAACAATTCTCAAACAGGATGAATGATACCAAAAACATGGAGGCTCACTTTGGGTTGGTGGTTTGACGTCACTTTAGTTCTTATTTTGCATCAGATTTTGGTGTCGGTACTTGAGAATCCTGCTTAAACCTGCAAAAAGTTTGCTTTTGTGTCAGATGTCTATGCAAGTCTGACTTTTTTTTCTGAATTTTTCTGAATAAATTGAAGCTGTTTTACAAATTCTGGCCCCAATTTTAGCCTGAGAGACGGGGTTCTCGTGAGAAAACATGAACTAATTTGGGTTTTTTTTTGTTTTTTTAAAATTTTTATCTCAATAAAGACAGTGAGTGGGCGAGTGAGCACAGTGCAGCACAGTTCAATATGATCTTATTATAGAGCCTCCTCAGAAAAACACCACCAACATATCATTCACAACAGCTTTAAGGTTCCCATTGTGCCTTTGTTTCCCGCACTGAGGTATCATAAGGACCCTGTGACAGTCGGTGGACATGCTGGCAGTGTGTCGGCTGCACTGTGGCCCGCCTGGGGGGACACTGACTTGCCTACAGCCGTTTCCTGTCATAGTAGCACATAATTGGCCCCCCGCTTCTCACCAGAGAATGTACGTTCGTGTGCAGTGTGTGTGTTGGTGCGCACACTCGCATGTCAAACTCTGGGATGACGCACGGATTCGGGATTCATGGGCACTGAGGAGCCCTGAACTGCTATGAAGACGTTCTGTCAGCTTAGACATGCTGGGAACTGCTGAGATAGTTCAATCTGCGAGCTTTTTTTTTCACAAGGTTAAAGTTGGGGATTTTTGGGAAGGATGTGCCGTATCTGATCGCAGCGGAATAGCGCAGAAATAATAGATGTATGCTGTGGAAATGCACTGCAGGGAGCGAGACTCGGCCACAATGGTGGAAATGTGATACGGAGGAACAATCCTTTGTTATCGGTTGGAAATGTGGGCTGTGATGCTGAATGAAGCAGTTTGTGCCAAAGTCGTGACTTTAATTTGAGGCAGGGAACAAAATGGGGATGAAGGGCAGGACTTTGCCTCCATGTAAACAGGGTTGCATGAGAGCTCGCGGCCCGACGTGGGAGATAAGAAAACACAGGAAGACGAATTTAGGCCGAATTCAAAGGAGTGTTTTCTGAAAACACAAACAGCCCATTAAGCTCCAACCAAGGAAAATGCTCCTGGCACATTAGGTCTCCAAAGAGGCTGAGAAACGGCAATAAATCCAACACAAGCCTGATACATGACACAACCGCACGACTTCAACACGACTCTGATCAGCAGACGTGAACATGATGCTGCGACACGGCAGAGAAAAAATGTTTTTAGTGGTTTTCTTACTTGCATGTGGTCTTTTCTTTTGAAACACTAAACACTTTCATCCTTTCAGCCCTGCTAAATATTTTCAAATTAAACAATCTGAGAAAAAGAAAATATGCATAACCTCATAAGTAACCTGTGACTGGAGAGTCTAAGGGGACATTTGAAGCAATGTAAAGGGTCAAAAGCTAAAACAGATGGTTTGTTTAAAGTAAAAGTAAGTAAAACACATCTTGATAGATTTGTCAGCTAGTCAGCTTTGTGAAGATGAAACTTCCTTCCTGAATTAACTGTAGAGCCTGATTCTCCAAAACCACAAATGTTCTGGTTACTTATAGACTTAAATATCAGACATGAATGAGAACAAAACTGTGTCATTATCAAAGGGATTTCATTGTGTTTTAAGAGATTTCCAGGGACAAAAACATGCTCTTCTAATATCCATCCATCCATCCACCTTCCCACCTATCTGCCTATCCAAATTCCTCTTCGGCCAACCTTACCAAAGCTCTGCATGTAGCACCTGTGATAAAACATTTGTGACTAACTTTAAGCAAAGTCTCTTGTGTCTTTTGGAGTTTACTGCATGAAGCTGTTGATTAAGAAGATGAGAAACCTGGCAGGGACATCTGTTGTTCCTAAAAACCTGGTGAATGCAGTGACAGATGAGAGGAACATGTATTACTTTACCTCCTGTCTCTTTTCGGCTGCTCACATACTGAACAAAGATGCATTCATCGCATCAAAGTACTGTTCGTAAAGCATGATGTTGCTCGTGAAAAGACACCAAAGTAACATCAAAATCCCAACTCTATTTAAGGGTGATATTTTCCAATCTACTGTCCCCTTCCCTTCTCCGCTCCCTTGGGGTTGAACATTGGAGGTGCTGCTCCTGTTGACAAGTGAGCCCTGAGGGAGGTGGAGGAAGCAGAGACCTGTGATGTGTCCATCCTCAGGAGGGGCCGCTCTGACAGCGAGAGGACCTTTAAGTGAAGGTGCTGTCAGATTATGCAGCAGCCCTGAGGCGCAGTGCATTGGGGGGGGGGGGTAAATGTGACTGTACATGTTCAATTCTGTAAAAGCTGTCATTTGTGCAGGTTTCTAAAATAAAAGTGATTAGGGAGCATATAAGGTATCAAAATATGAATTTTTGAGGGTGACATACAGTTTTATGTGGAGACGTTTAAGGTCACATGCTGAGTGAAAGTGTGTGCATACAGTATGTGTGTATATGTGTGTGTGTGTGTTTGTGCAACAAGGACAAAACGACAGAGTGAGTCATCACAACACTAAAACTTTACAATACCTCAATCTGTACCGGTAAGCACATCAAGCCATAATTTTAACAGGACCGTCAGCGCAGCAGCATCAGTTTAGTGATGTCGACACAAAATTTAATTAAGAGGAGCATCGCAGTTATGAAGAACACTGCCCTGGTTGGTGTCAGAGGGCTGCAGAATGTGAACTGTAATCTGTCTTGATTGCAGTGATTTACATGAAGATTATCCTCGAAGACGTGAAGCAGCAGCAGCAGCAGAGGGATTCAAGCTCGTTTCCTAATTTCACAACGTGAACAAAAACCCATTAAACAATCAATGTTTATGCCGCTGTGCATGACTCTGTAACGATTTTTTTGTTTAAAGAGCAGAGTTTAAATGATACTGACAAACACAGAGGAAGGATGCATGCATTTCTTTTAATCAATACTATGTTACAAACACAATTACTATGTTAACTTTTGATTTTGTTTCACATTTCCGACTTTGAAAAGACTAAAATTTGTCACAAAGCATCAATAAATGAGCCATTAACGCAGGACAGTTTGGATGTAGAGTTAGTTAATATAAAATATATTCAGAAGTACAAATTTCAAAAGAAACCATCAATAATTCACCGATTGTCAAAATTACATCAGTCATTTTCATTTCTGGGCTGCAAAAGTTTCGGGATCCTGCTGCTGACCTTATTCAACTTTTCAGTCAGCTGGTGTTTGTAATAGTTAAAAAAAAAGCTATTCTAAAGGGATGAAAGTTTTATTGAAGTGTTTTTATGTCTTATCGGCAGCTGCCACATCCATTGCCTGCTGGTTCAATCCTGTGGGCGGCTCCTCAAGGTTCACAGGCTAATCTCTTTTACCCAAAAACGCCACTGCACCCCCAAACCTGCTGCTGAGGACTCCTACGACTCTGCAGACACACCAGAGATGAGATATCTAATGTGGGAAAAACACACCTGAATAACTACTTTATTTATTTTATTGAGTAGCATTTTAATTTCAGATGTATTTGTGATTTAAAACCAAATTTGCTGCAAAAAAACGTGTGAACGGTGACTCCACCTGAGTTTAAAAGATAAGATGTTGTGTTTTATTTTGATGTTTGTATGAATTTTACAATAAGTGCCAGGCTGCACTCAGGTTAAAGCTGAAAATTAAGTATTTTTGATAGAAAAATACATTTGTTTACTGGCTGGACTTTTTTCTGCCTTACAGCAAAAACAGAATACAAATGATTTCTAATTAGCTAATGTGGGTTAAGAGGTTTGATTTACATGATCTTTAATGCAGCGTCAATCATCAGCGGTTGTGTTTGGAGTTTGCAGCAGACGGACAGAGATGTTTGAGATGGAAGTGGATGATGGGCACACAGAAGGGACCAGAGTAATTCAGAAAGAGACTTAGTGAAGGCGAGATGTCTGAAAACAAGATGAGGAAGTGTTGAAGGCGATGGAGGGAGGGGTGGGGATCATAGACAGACGCTACCAGAGGTGCAAAACTGAGAGTGGAAGCGATGGGGTGAGAGTATAAAAGCACAAAAAAAAAAAAATGGGGGGGAGCAGAGCTACAGCAGAGATTACAGATTCACACGCATCCACTCGTTTCAGCTGACACAGGAGAAAAGCTACAGTGTGGATTCGCATAATGAGACCGGTGGACCATCATTAAAATCCAGAGGCTGCAAGACAAACCGAGCCCCCACCTGACTGTCGGCTGTTGTTGCCCCCCAGAGAAACGCGCCTTGTTGAACCTGCTCCTCTTCTGTCAGCACTTTCATAAATAATTCACGGAGCACTCTGGGGCAAGAGAGCCACAGAGTGCATGGTACTTCTCCCCCTCTCTTTCGCTGCATTATTTTATTGCCCCACATTTGCACAACATGCAAACAAGATGCACTCATTTGCATAATTTTAAGAGGGGGGGAGGTCATCAGATCTGTCCATTCAGAGGGAATTTAAATAGTTCTGTGTTGAACAGACACCAGGTTTGTGCTCTAGGAAGTTTATGTTTTTCATGTTGCTTTTTGACAGCAACATAAAGTCAAAGTGGAGGGATATGCATCAAAATCCTGATCAGGTTTAGGATTCGAAAGGCAGGAGGACAGTGTTGTTAAAATGAAAGCAACATAAACAGCAGGGATGTGTTTTAGAATACCCATGAGCCCTTGCCACCATTACCTCTGTCTCTCAGACATCCTCGCGGGTTACACTGAGGTCCCTGCTTGCTGCCTCATCTACATAATCAGCCCTTAACATTGGCATCAGACACTTGTTAAAGTGACACTGAGGCAGTTACGACAACCTCTGCTGCCTCCATGAGTGCTGAAACGGCCTTGTTGACGGAGTAAAACGCAGCGGTGGATATTAACAACAGCAAATTTGAATGCACACTATGAAATAGATTTTATTTCCTGTATACTTGGTGTGACATTTTGTCAAATGGGGCGAAATTGTCACGGATCAACAAGGAAGGAGGATGTTTCCAGGTGTATTCAAGAAGTGGATGTTTGTTTGCATCTCAACGACCATGAAGATTAGACACATAAGACTGTATTTATCTGTGATTTGACAAGACAACAACAGAGTCGTCATGATCCCTTTTGTAATTTGTTGTTGTGCAGCTGTGATGCTTCAACAGATTGTGAAACAGAGACGTGCAGAGGTGGAAAAGGAGAATAAAAACTCCTGATATGCAGACAACACGCCTGTTTCAGAACCAGAACTTTCCCTGTTTAATCAATTTAGGTATTAATATTTTTCTCTCTCTTCCTGTCTCTTGTACTCTCTTATAATCCCTCATATTTTTCAAAACAGTCAGGAAACCAGTTACATTATGTTTGTTTAAATGCTAATACGACTGAAGAGTCATTTCTAAACATTGATATGAGCAGCGACAAGTGCTTGCTTGCATCTGATTAAACGCTTTACATGTGTTCTTCTAGAAATGAGCAGGGATGAAGGATCATATCTGCACTTCATCGGAATCGGCTGAAAAATAAGGTTTTAAATGAACATTTCTGCTAATATGACTGCTAATTTTCTGCATGTGATGTGAGTATGTCTGTGCTGCGGAGGATTTCTGAAGCGTCTGAAACGAATGGCAGTGATTGATGAGTGTCGGTCATGCAAGGAGGAGCCAGATAGCATTTTTTTGATGCTACAAATCTGTTTACAAAAAGGCCATGTTAAGAGCCATCATGATGATTATGACAGTGAATCTGAGAGGGACAAAAACAGACACCAAAAAAACAAAAATACAAACCAAAAAGTCATCAGTTTTCTTATTTTTTCAAGTGAATATTTATATTTTAAAAAGCACTGGAATTCATGTCTGAATCCAGCAGCTACGAGCTCTCATCATATGAGCATGCCTCATGATATATTTATTGCAATCCAGGAGAGACTTGATGTTCTCTGCAGTTAGTAAAAAATGTATGCATTTACCAGCAATTGACAGAGAAAACAATATCATGCATCAGTGCTAATGAGGCTTCTGTTTGACCGTCAGTGACATTCAGTTCTACGAGATCAACTCAAGAAACCTGGATATTTTTGGAGTCTTTCAAGAGTCAACAAAGACCAAATTATTGAAAATATCCCGTGTAAAACTACTGAGAAGATAAATGCAGAACCTGATGTGGTAAAGAGGTAAAATCTGTAACTACACATGCTCAAAACTCTGAGTAAACTCAGCGTAAAATTGGCACTTACTGCAAAGGAAATATTAGCTTTCTCGCTTGTTATGTCTGGTTCATATCTGCTCGTCTCCACATCCGCAGAGATTAGGATGATTGAACTGCTCTCTGATGCAGTGGTCCTGAAGAGACACTGGATTTCTCTCTGCACATATATCTTTTTTTTTCTCATTCATGCAATTTCATCCCTGAATCTGTTTTTAGTAATTGACAGAGTCTTGACGTCCTTGAGAGGGAACAAAGGAAGACGTGCACTCAACAAGACAATTATTCCACACTGAATGTGCACCTCCACAGCATGACGCATTACAGTTACAGCTGCATAATGAAAGCTGTTTTTGTAAAAATACATAAACAACAGTGCACATCATAAGCTATGATTGAGGTTCGTTGGGCATATTTAATAAAAATAAGAGGTTTTGTACCTCATGTTACACACCCAACATCACTAAAGCCCAGTTAGGTTGATACTCCAGTTATTGTTGTTGTACTTAGAGGTGTTAAGTGTATGAAATGGGATCTTTTTGCAAGGTATTAGCATTTGTAATGCTATTCATTATCATGAGCATGATTTTCTTGCAACAATTCTTGCATCATAAAGGAGGAATTCATGCACACACACAGACATTACGCCTCTGTTCCATTAAGGATTTTTACATCCTGTTTATTCTGCACATTTTACTTAATTTCTGCAGCAAATGCATGTCAGTTTTAGTTCTATCGTTTTCCAATCTGCCCGAGAAATTGGGTCATGCAGAGCAAGAATTGTTTTATCGGACAGGAAAGTTAGTGAACCATCCTTCCTCACTGTCCCAACACAGCAGCCTCTCCCGTCTTAAACTTCCACACAACCTTTATTCTGTTGGTGTAAATCAGTTCCTGTGTTAACTTTAGGAACTGTAGACATGTTTTGGGTGAATTAGAGGCATTAGATCATCAGTTCTTTGGTCTTTATCTCTGGTTTGTGTGGATTTTTGACCATCTGGTACGAATTATCAAACACTGCAGAGGTTTAGGATTCAAAATCTTTGCTCCTGCACTGTTTGAATTATATCAAACGTGTCCAATCCTGACGATTGATCATTTGATTGTAGAAGGGCTCCTCTGACAGGAAGCACACAAAAGCCGATCAAATATCTGTAAGTGACAAAAATCTGATCACACTGCCCTGCACACAAATAAAATACAAACAAACAAGCACATGAGGCAAGAAGTCACTTGGACATCTGATTATTAAGCCATGAAAAAGAAGCTCAGGCACGCAGTTTTTTTTTTTTTTTTAAAAAATTTGGAAAACAACAAAAAAAAAAAAAAAAAAAACCTTACCAAATCAGG
>JAPZDY010000017.1:9174838-9194924 GCA_029783645.1 Ctenochaetus hawaiiensis
AGACACAGAGTTCACGGTGTAATGCAGATGAATGCTGATGCCCGTGAAATATTTCAGAGAACGAGCTCCGTGTTGACTATTAAATGTTCTGTTTAGTCATTTATTGCAAAGTGTCTCTGCCCCTTTTTGTTCTGTTCTGTATTCTGGTCTGCTGAAAGTCATTCCCAGTAACCTCCGAAGCTCCTTCTCGCTCTGATTGTAATCCTTGTTCAGAGGTGAGAAAAAGAATATATACATAGTTATTACTTCAGAGAGCCCAAAGTGAGACCTTACACGAACTCTGGAGTTTCTATTTCATACCAAATAAATTGAAGCTGTGCGGCGCCTCAGAAGGAGGATCCTGCTCTTTTAAGCTCGCTGTCAAGAAACCAAACAGGCACATTTAGGGTTTTTCTCACACGGCGCCTCCAAGCATCTGTTGTACAGTTTGTCAGCAGTGTCCAACAAGGGAGTCGAATGTGTTTAGTGCAGTTTGGGCACCAGAATGCACTTTTGAAAAACAGGAACTTTTCTAATAAATAAAAGAATAAATAAAACTCAGAAACCATAGGAAGTGCAGCAGAAATAGATCAACAAAACCAGACACAAACCATGAATCACTTTGATCGCACAATTTAGATATAAATTCACTTTTTGTTATCCTGAATTTAGCAGATTTCCTATTCACTAAATTTTGCCAAATTGCTGACCCTTGAGTTATAATTTTTCTAGTAGCTTTTTAACTTCAAATGTCAGCAGTTACACACTTAAGCAATAATCGATGTCACAGGGGTAAATGAAGGGTGGCTGCAGCTTTTGACCCTACGATTTTATCGGTCAGTGGTCTTTAACATACTAATTTCAATTTAAAGTGTGAAAAAACATCTTCAGATAATCATACAAGCATTATTTAAAAAAGGAAGTGTTTGCTGGCCACTTTGTTCACTTCCAGAAACACTGCAAGTCCATTCATTCCTTTGGGGTCGACATGTATCAGAGGGTTCTGGTGTTGCTCTGCAGAGAGAAGCAAATCATTGTTAATCGTCTCGCTGAAAGGCCACATTTCACAACATTCGTGTCACTTGTGCACATTTCCATCACATATTTTGCCATTGGGAATGAGACATTCCCACTTCTGTGATCTTTAGACCTCTGCCATCACGACAAATCCACTAAACTGCAGTGTGCATTCAGACCATTAACAACCACATACAGCGACTGAGAACTTTAGCTCCTGAGACACAGATCAAAACTATGGACTAGCTTTGCATTTACGGCTGCACTTAAAGTATTTTGCTTATCACAAAAGCAAGCAGTCACACAATCTGAACGCCACAAAGACACAGTGTTGCTGCACTATTTTACCACAGGAGAAAATCTCATCTCTTAGAGCAACATTAAATCAGATTCATTTTGTTGTCAGTTTAATCATAAACAAAGAGCCAGGCGATTATTTCTACATTCAATGTTTTCATCATAAACAGCAAATTCAACACGGACAATAGCTCCAATGAGCCATAATGCAATGCAGCAACAAGACGCCTCACATCAGATAAACAGCATGGAGTTAAAACACAAAATAACTCCAGGAATTAATTGCACATCACGGATTGAGCATGACAGACTGATAGTGCACAACAATGTAAGAGCAACCAAGAGTGGGGTTTTAAATCAACGTCTGACTTGATGTGCTGTATTAAGCAGAAATATACATAATTATTCTGTTCGCCCAACCATTCAGGCCACATCAGCATTCGAACAAAGAGGAGCCGCAGCAGAGGACAAATGGAGAGATTCCCCTGCTTATGCATGCTGAGGATTAGTATGGCAGATATGCATTGTATGTTTTTGCACTGTATCATCCTGAGCACAAATGCAGACAAAGCATTACTCCAAGACGTGTGTTTTGAATTTAATCATCTACAGATAATAGCGGTGCAGATGCAGCGCTGTGCAGGGGTTCCTGGTGTTTGTTTGTGTGTTTGTGTGCCCGGTGAAAGAGAAAGCATGTGAGATCTTGGATTCATTGTCCCTGAGGGAGACTATCAAGTCATTTAATTTCCTTTAATGGGCTGTCATTGACGGGTTTGATTGTCTACAGTGAGTTTCTTTTAACACGAAACACAACATGTTTACTGAGTTTTCCAGCAACTCAATTAGTCTTATTAGAACCTCAATCAGTAATTTGTTTGTTTAATTCAAGCCGGATCCTTTACATTTTCCTGCAGAAACTGCAGATATAAAAGCAAAACCGTGAAGGCTTTGGAGCTAAAATGGGATTAATGTTAAAATATTTGCTTCTGAGATGGAAAATACAAAAATACAAGTAAACCCTTTGCTGCATGCATGCATGATCCAACCAATCCTTGAATCTGAACATACTGTAAGACCCTGCATAAACAGGCCCTAACCCTTCACTGTGAAAAATATCACAGGGAAGTAGTGCAAGGTGACAGTTTTCTATGAAAGCAAGCCATGCTGCGAGAGAAATTTAGGGTTTTAAATGAGACTATGTGCCCCATTTTATTCTCTCTGCAATAAAAAAAAGATCAAACGAGCTGCTAAAGTTTCATCTCACAAACAAAGGAACCCGAAAACCTAAAAGTTGTTTCTTTGAATATATACCTGCTACTACACCAGAAAAGTCACCTTCCCCCCTGCCATTTCTTTCCATTTTATAAAAATGAAAGCAATGCAATTTCAAACTGGCTTTCATTGCCCAGAATCCCTTTTACAATGGTGCACTAAGTTGAAACCAGCATGGCTTCTAATAAAGCCGTACAAGCTAAAAGGAGAAGGAACAAAGGACGGAGGTCTGGCTCGGAAGGGGGCGTTCATTTATCAGTGGACACGTTTCAAATCCTCGCCCCGGGCAATGGCTCGTGAAGCATCGGAAGAGATAGCCCGTAGGGACTTCTGCTGGAAAAGCAGAAAACCCTCTGATGAGCCTTGGGCCATTTCTGCACCTGTGTCTAATATGCATGGGTAAAAACCCAGATGTAAGCAGCCTGTGGATGGGTTGGAAATATATAAAAAAAAAAAGAAACAGACTGCAAAAGAACTACTTTACGTTTAATGTTACCTAATGTGTACTGTTTTTCCAGCTTGTATCTGTCCTCCTGAGGAAAATTCAGATTTTTGAATCTGGGGGAACATGCAGTACGAGTACCACAACCATGAAAGTAGTTGTGCATTCATTCGCTCACTCAGTTCACAATATTTAAAAAAATTCACTGATATCACTTAACCATCATTGGCTCACCTCAACAGATAACTGCTAAAAGAAAGTTCATACAATCTCGCATTATGTAATTAAGCAGCATATTGCTAAGTCTGTGTTGTTATTGTCCTCCTCTAAACTAAACAAGATTGCACAAAGCAATTGATCTGCAATGACGAACAACTCACAGAATCTCATATTGAGTTACTGAGATTTTGCCTTCAAGTAAATCAAGCTGTTAAAAAAGAGGACAGCTGAGTTTTTCATCGTGACTGGTCGGTAATCTCAATATACAAAGCCAGAAGGACATATTGTCCCTCCATTGTTGATTGAAACGCAGTTTGTGCTTTCAGGCAAAAAAAAAAAGCCTTGAAATCTTGGCAGGTTCCAGGGAATCAAACTTATACCGATTAATGCAGCTGTAAAAGGTAATTTATGGGATGGTAAAACAGATTTCTCTTTAGCATTTCTCCCCATTGGTTTTGCAGGAGTGTACATCATTGGAATGAACAGAAGTTAAAGTAATTGTGGTAAAAAGACAAAGACTTACCTGAGCCTCTCTTCGACACCACTTTCAGGCAATGGACCACAACGGCATGAAGCAAGAGCAGAAGAGGAATGGGAGCTTTCATTTTTCACAAGTCCTGCAAGGAAACAAAAGCTTGAGTTATTATTTTGTACTGAGACGGGCTGTGAATACACTGACTCCACTCAAAACACAAGAAAAAATACAGAGGAGATAATCATTTTGGGAGAAGATGCCTGATCAAAGTTCAAAAACACAAAAAAACTGCAGTTTGGAGCCAGTAGTTGTAGAGTTTTTATGTGGCCTAAGGTCAGCTGGAACAAAGCCATCATCCCCATGTGTGAAGACTGTTTTCCAAAGTGTTTGTCTGCTTCTGCTTTACTTATACCGTAGATTCTTCAGGGACCTGGTGCATGATTATAGGGAGGCTGTTGATGATCCCAATGTCGAGATAAATCTCCATCAAACCTGGTTTTGCTGCTTTGTGAACGATCTGCAGCGCCAATGCAACTTCTCTCCAAAACAACACGACATAATCAGGTTCGCTGCTGTAATGGGATAAATTAATGGTCACATAAACGGTGATGAAAGTGGGAATTAGATGCCATCTTAGTTCATGTCAGTTAGACACAGAAAATCAAAGTCAGCACGTATTTTGGTCAAAATACCTTATAAAACACATTTATGGGATCCTTTTGAAATATATTTGTTATTGTGAAGTGATTTGTTATTGTGAAGTGATGTGTGTATTTGATTTTAATTGATTTGAGGAAAAAGCAGATAAAGGAAAAACTCTGGTGCTGGTCAGGAAGAAAAAAAATGCTGTTTCTAACACATTTCCAAGCTAAAAGTAAATGTTGAACCATGAAAGCCATGTGGTTATTGCTACATACGGCGTTGTAATGTGTTATATCTCATAACAGCACAGGTTTATTCAGCTCACTACACAGCCACATGCCTAGGACTGAAATATTAAGGCTATACTGTTAGTAATGCTGTGAGGCAATGCAAGCTTTGAATTATAATTCGGTCATGAGAATATCTTTGTCAGCCTTGGAATTAACAGGCATTTCACTTAAATACTTTAACAACTAGATGAGGCCATTAAGGATGCAACATGAGGATCATTTGCTTTATTTTAATATAATGCATCTTATAGCCAATCAGAGTTATTTGAGAAAAACTACAAAGAAGTTCACTGATGTCACATTTTATTTACTGCATTACGAAATAGATTTTTCCTGCCATTAAAAGTAAATCTTTCCATGTTACTGTAAAATTCCCACTTGGATTCCAGGCAAAAGTACCATTCCTGCGATGGCGCAACAAGATATCTATGTAGACTACAAGGGCACATCCATTGCCATTTCAGTCACGACAAAGATGCTTTACATAGATTCCACAAAGCTGCATCAGAAAGCCTTTGAGGGGAAACCCTGAAAAGCCACAATAACCCTCGAGACACTCACAGAGGCATGTGAAACTGGCCAGCAGCCAAAGATGGCGACATTGCCGTGTTCCCCTCGTCAAAGGCCTATTGTCGCCGGCCCTCGCTTCTCGCAACTAATGCCACCTCAGAAAAGCTACACGCCACCACACAAAAATCTTATCTTTTTAATTAGTTTTCCATGTTGGGCGACAGTCTGCAACATTAGCACAAAAGCTGTGGTCTCCTTCCTCGGCCTGAACACAGGAAAAAAAGACTGACTCACCAGAGAGCAAAAAAATTATGGATTATGGGATTAAAAATATTAAAGAATCGCATATGAAAACGTGACGCAGTGCTTTGCTATAAGCTTCTGTGCAGCCACTGAGAGGGAGACGGCTGCAGAAGTGAGACTTCACAAAGCTGTTTCCAAGGACAGTGATCATATTGTTGCTTGTTTTTTTCTTTCTCCGACTAAGGTTAGTTATTTTCTGTGCCTTTTTATTAGCAATGAACATATAAAATACAATAACAATAATATACTATAAAAATGGGTAAAGCAAAGCATCGTGTGCAAACTTGAAATGCTGCAGCTACACAAAAACTGTTAACTGAATAGATGAAATAATGTATTTTTTGTCAATTTATTACATAGTAACATGATGCTTTATATTGTGTACTGCAAACAGAAAGAAAAGACAAAGGAAGAGATATGAAACAGTTTCTGTATGCTGCAGGAAACAGTATTTCTCTATATAACAATAAATGTTTAATTATGATACTACCTGCCTATTAGCAACATTGAAATGGTTCAATACTGGCCTGCAGCTAGTGATTGTTTTCATTTATGATAAATTTACAGAAACTGTTGCAATGTATCAAACAATCACTTGTCTGTAAGTCCTAAATGAGCAGAAAATGCTCATCTCAGTTTGCTAAAGCCCAAAGTGGCGTCTGCAACGTTATTCTGCTGTCAACTGACTAATTCTTTTACAGCTCTAGTTTGATGTTATTTAGTGCCAGATGTGCAACATGTGCTGCAGAGCAGAGGTTGGGGAGATGAGTGACATTTGAGTCTTTATTGGCGCTGGTGTGGGGGAGTCTCGTAGCCTCGGGGAGAGAAGTTTGCCCTGTAGTCAGCAGATCCTTGTGTATCTCCTGCCAGACAAGCAGAGGGGTGAAGAGTATAAAACTGGACTCAATAATGAACCTAACTTCTGTGAGCTCTGCACTCACACCTTTATCTCTACAGTGTTATGATGCATTAATGATGGTTTTCAGGGTGGATTTTAACATCCCTGCATGTCTGTGATGCACTGTGTCATCTGAGAAGTTGGGATACTTTCAATCAGAGAATCTCGAGCACACAGTGTGAGTATTTAGTAGTATTTTGAGGATCTACTGACTTCTCATAGCGCTTCATATCATTGAGTTGAATGCAACAGGTGGTTAATCACCAAGGCAGACATTTTGGAGGACAATGGTTGATGTTTTCTTTCAGTTCAGGAGCTTTTCTGCAGGAGCGATGTGCCAAATGCGTCAGTAAAGACATCACTCAAAGGTTAGCATGTTTTCAGTGCACGGCGAGCTTTGCATTCACACCCTCAGCAGGGTCCTTCTCACGTCCACTGTGTACACAAGCACCTGGTTCTCCGAGGAAAGGGGAGGCTGCTTTTAATGGCAGGCTCGGTTGAGAAGATCAAAGGCAGCACAAAAGGTGGCGAGTTAATGTGGCAGCCACGCACGTACAGATGCAGGCACTCGTGCTTTTGTGATACATGATTGCCTGCCACATGTCTCTGCGTTTGTTATTGCTGCAAAAGAGCCTTTCAAGGATATACTTAAAGCTTTCACTTTGAGTCTGTCCAGCTCCTGTGGCGTTACACATTTCGATGAGCTTGACCGAAAGCAGCCGCTGTGACTCCGGATAATTCTCTCTGCTCTATTATTTAATTTTCTTTGTCATCGCATCGTGATAAGCTGATGACACAGTGGTTCTCTTGGTTACTGTGCATCTGTCCCCTGTGCTCAAGCTCAAGAGCTTCTTCACTTCCATCAGTCTGTAATTGAACAACCGATTTTACTGATGACTTGGGGCTCTTAATCAGCTGGGAGCAAACTGGCAATAAAAGGCAGGGATAGTAGCCTTGTTGTTCAAGACTGAGGCAAAGAGGCCTTGAAGGCACCGTAATGTTTGAGTAAATACTGCAGAAATGTGGAAGTGAAGGAGCACATAGTTTCATAAAATACAATAATACAGTTATAATTTGGCTGTGAGATTTATCTCAGATTCTCTGATTGTGATCCAACATAAATGTATTAAAGGATAACTTATGAAAAACTTATGTTCCTGTGTTTTTATGTCCAATTGACCAGATTTCAAAATTGGTCCGTTATTGATAAAGAGCTCTTCAGTCGGCAGCTGCATCGGTGCTTTGTGATGTTTTTCTTGCAGGGAGTTGCACAACTACATTGCAAGTCCAGTAAGAATTCCTGATTTTTGCCAACAACAGACTTTAGAGAGTTATTTTGTGCCTCATAACATTATAAAAAAGGTTTTGGTAAGTTTTGAATCCTGATGAAGAAATCACAGTTGCTGCAAAAAGACTCAAGTGGCTTTTATGAGAGAAATATAGTGGGTATTTTTGATTAAAGAAAAATATAAAATACTGTTTGACTGCCTCTGCCTCATTTATGCCATTGACTCTTCAGTGACTTACTGTATATTCAAATAGAAGCTGTTGATTTTACAAATGTCAAGACAAATCCCTATAAAGGTGAACCTGACTTTACAGTTTGGTCTCAGCTTGTCAGCAGCAAAAGCAAGCATTTTCAGTGGAAATACACAGACAATTTGCAACTGCATGCATTAAATACATATCAGCCTGTATCGTGGATGCAGCGCTCTCCCTTAATGCTGAATAAGAGTCAAAAACTATCATCTCCATTAGTCACTTTGACCCGAAAACAGAGAAAATATGGTCCAGGTTGATAAAATACCAAATACATTTAAGAAGACGGCTTCGTGTCTGAAGAAGCGAAGCCACTTAAGGGCTTCACAAGGTCAAACACTCAATTTGTTATCAGTAATCATGAAAAGGGTGTCGATGTATTATTGTGGCTATCGTCTTACTTCTTGGCATGTGGTTATTAGCTGGTGGGAAGTGAAAGATTCACTGCAGCTGTCTAACTGTCACAGATATGATCAGGAACACAATGGAGCAGAAAAAAAGAAAGAAGAGTTATCCCCCTTCAAAAAAAAAAAAAAATGAATGGATACTGTATGTCCAAAGAAATATCAAATCTTGGAGAAGAAAAAATAGTCCTCCCTTAAAAATCCCATATTGAAAGCTTATCCTGTCAGGCATCTCATAGTGTCTCATTCTTTAAAGAAAAGCTCATCCGAAAGGTGCTGTCACCTGCCTCTCATTCTTTGATTGTTTTTTTCTTCAAGCATCCACTTTCTCCCCTCCCTGACAGTGTTTCCTCCGCGGCGGATTCATCCAAAATTCAATTACTTTCGAGGAGGGTTCCGCAAGAGAAATGGGAGACTCTCTCAACACTCTGAGGGCTCGGAGTCGGCCCCGAGGAACGCATCCACCTCTCACATCCGCACACAAACTACTCTAGCAATCGACGGCTGCGCCTTTAAACTGCTTTATTACAGCTCACCAGGTGGATATTTGGGATGAAAATTTATACAGATCTCTTATTTGAAGTCTCTCTCGCGCTGTCACTTGTTCACACTAAAGGCCCTCGTTCTTGAGTCTGAACTCCTGCTTTGGAAGACTCTTCACGCCTGTGCAGGATGTTTTTCTGATCAGGAACCAACAGAAACCGATGACAAGAAGAAATATCCGTAAATATTTGCTCCTAACCTCCTTGCACTTGTTTCTAAAAGGTTTCAGCTCCATAACTTTGAGTTTTGACTAAATTAAGATGAAAAACTTTTGATTCTTTTTGTTCTTCAAGTGCTGAATCTTGTCATTTGGCATCGAAACACTGGCTAAACCCGACAAACATCAATACCTCAATTAAAAAGCTGTCATTTTTATCACATTGCTAACTAGTTCTGCTGTAGTTGAGTGCAGGACAAACGTACGTGTTCACCCATTCGTCTTAATTTTAAATAAAATAAACCTTAATCTTTTTAAAAGAGACATTTAAAACAGCACTTCCTCTTTACGATCCCTCGCCACAGCTCTGATTTTGATGAACTCTTATTACTTGCCTTAAATAATTTATGCAGACTGGACCTTTAAAAAAAATCATAACTACAAAAGTCTCTGTTGCAGTATGCACACACTCTTTCTTTGTGTCTGTCATTACCTCCAACAGCCCCCCCCACCCCAATGTCACCCCTCTGCCTCCTTCCTCCCACCTCCAGTCAGAAAATTGATATGTTCTCTGCTTGGTGAGTTATTAACATTTCTATTTGTGAGAAACACTTCTCAAGCCCTTGCACCCTTTGGCTGACGCACACACACACACCCACACGAGTCTGTGCTCTCCTCGCTGAATTATTCCATTTTAGATTATCTAATAACCCAGCAACCACATGCCTCCATGTTCTTGACATGCACGCAAGATGGGATGCAGAGAGAGGAGAGGAAGCTTCTCGAGTGCAATCGGCGTCTATAAACAAGCTTAGCAGTAAATGTCTTTAAATAAATGTTTATTTTCTGTGTCAGGATGAAAATATGCACACAGTCCACTTTCTCTCTGGCTGATGAGTAAGGAAAAATGAAGGGCAAATACTCTGTGCAGCAACATTATGCAATGGTGTGTTTTCATCAGTTTGTGTGTCTTTGTGTGGGGAGAGAAAAACGGGAGATGAGACGTTTTCGTGTCGTTTCAGAAACAGATTTTAGAGTTGTAGATATCTGAAACGCTAGCTAGGCCGTTAAATCAAAATATGATGCTCTTGGTAGTAAACCATCCATCTACAATATGTTGTCATGACTTTTTTTTCAGTTTAATGGTGATGCAAAATTGCTACTAATCAGGGGTTGGAGCTCTAGTTAAAAAAGATTTCACTAAGCTGAAAGGCAAAAGGCAGAAACAAATGATTCAAGAGAAGGAGACATGCTAAACCTTAAACTATTTTGACTATTTTGAGGCTGAAAACATCTGAGGACTCAAAACTGATCAGAAGCTGACTTTTCTCTGGCTCAAAGGTTCCACACAGTATCTTTGCTGTTTGTAGGACTGTGCTGTTCTGGACAGACATCATAGTTATCTTCACTTTTCTCCAGCTTTTCCCTCAACTGACTTTATCAGCTGTTTCTCAAAGCTTCTCATGTTCGTTCTCCCTGATGTAGGAGGAATTGCAAGCAACATCACAACTACTACACATTTCCTGGTGTTTGAGCGGAGTTGGTCTGCTTAGACCTGGACTGCCTCGTGCTTTGGGGACCTCCAAATCCACTCCAACAGCCAACCAATCATGGCAACTTGCTGTGTTGTGGATGCCAAGGCCACATTGCATAGGCGGCAATTAGGGATACTATACTAATACTACTTATCCTAATACTAATACTAATACTAATACTAATACTAATACTAATACTAATACTAATACTTGACTACCTGGGAGGGGAAACACATCAGTCACCAGCAGTAGAGTCTTGTGTTCTCTTGTTCGCCCTTGCAAGATTTTTCTCCCAGCTGGAGGAGTGAAAACATATCGTGCAGTTTATACTGTTTGCATTATGTCAATTAATATCATCACCAATGGTTGATAGTGGAAGTGCGGATGTTTGGCAGATATTCTTTTTCCTCACGATTAGCATTGCAATTGAATGTAATCATGTCAATTTCATCAAAGATTTTCACATGCATATGTATTGAATGCAAATTTTGGAATACTGAGTAGGATCTTTTTTCTCTTTTTTAAATTTGGTGTTGACATTGTTGAAAGTTCAAATCCTCCTCATAGAGATCTTCTGACTGGACATGGTTGGAGAAGATCCTCTTCAGATCCTGCATCTTGATCAGGAATCGAAGCTTTAGTATCATTTCTGAAGTCCTTGACGCTGCCACTGTGCTGTCCAATCACTCAAGGTGTTTCCTATATGTCCAGCTTGTGGGTCTGGGCTCACCAAGTTGAGGTATTTGAAGTCAACAATTCAGACAAAATCCAATAAACAGCAGCGAGGACATGACCTCAATGTTCTGTGTCCGAGACACCAATAAAAAGAACATTGCAGCTGTTCAACTCACCACTGGAGCTTTAAACTCCTACTGTTGATAATAACTTGAGCAGTTCTGCACAAGTTTCTATCATAATTAAGGCTTCGAAAGTTGTAAACAAGTTAGTGAGAACACATGGGGGAAAAATGTCACATATTACCATAATATCAAATTGAAAACCAGTCATTCAGTCATAACTACATTTTTTCTACAGTTAAATGTTGTATTCAAATAAAAAATGTCAACTCTAGATGTTAAAGACGTTATGTAAAAGAACCACTAACTAGCTAACAAGAGTTTAAATATGAGTGGAAATAAAACTTTTGTGACGTGTGAAATATAGCAGATACAGTATATAATGTTTAATGTATTACTCTGGTCTTGGGAGCTGTTAGCTAACAGTCAGGTTGACAAAATCCACTTTTAGACAATTCTGTGGATGAATACAAATTTGCACATGGCGGCCCATGAACGCTGTACAAACTGTCTCTGCAGTCACGTCCAACTCTCAGTCCCATCACCTGAGCTGCCTGCTAACTAGGCTCTTTATCCCGCCCGGCTGTCAGGGAAATAAGGATGACATTAAATGAACGGAGCTCTCTCTTTGGATATTCTGGGCCAGGGCTAAAAGGACCTGCTGAAATCCCTGAGAGGACGAGGGGAAAGGGGAGGCGAGGATGAATGAATGCTAGAAAAAGGGAGAAGAAGAAGAGAGGACGAGGAGAAGGCACCCATGAGACGAGTTCATGAAATGGTGCCAAGCAGCAGAGTATTGAAACACACGGGGAAGCAAATAACTGGGGAATATTCCTGTAACTTTACACTCTTCTGCTTGCAATTCATATTCTGACATCTTTAGATTAACATCTGAGTTTTACTAAGTCGACTGGCTCTGTAATTGTCTATAAAAATGCGCTGATATGATTTAAAAGATTAAACCAATTTGTGGCGTCTACAGAACCGTTTTCCAATGTTAATGGATGCTGATTTTTCAAAACACAG
This sequence comes from Ctenochaetus hawaiiensis, assembly GCA_029783645.1. Taxonomy (NCBI): domain Eukaryota; kingdom Metazoa; phylum Chordata; class Actinopteri; order Acanthuriformes; family Acanthuridae; genus Ctenochaetus; species Ctenochaetus hawaiiensis. The sequence continues at coordinate 9,187,184 of JAPZDY010000017.1, forward strand.
ACAATTATTGGGGTTGTCGCGGTTGTTTGTTCACTCGCAGCTGCTATGGGCACTAAAGCTGCAATTCAAACTGTCTAAAAGTTTTAAATTAACTCAAAGGGAAATGGATTTATGGCAGAATAGCAGAGTGAATTCACATGCTGTTAAATCAACGCTGACGTTCCTCCTCCACTGTTGCCTCGCAAATCATTGATGTTACGAGGCTCAAACACACTGTTCCTCTAAAAAATAGTGAGCAATCAGTTTCCCAGGTCATGTAGCACATATAGGACTTTATGGAGATGTTGTCATCTTTTTACATCAGAACAGCCATTTCAAATAACTTGCACTTTTTTCTATGCAAGAAAATCTGCGTTAATTGACTTGCATTGGCTCTTTCTCAGTTACTTATATAAAAGAAATCAGGATGTCAGCTAAACTCCAGCATGTGTCTTTTTTTTTTCTTCTTCTTCTCAGACTTGATCTGGTGCAGCTGGTGTCAATCAAACTCTAAAACACGATCAGAGTTCGAGATATGAAATAGGATTCACCTGAGGAGGAAGCACGCTACACCAGCTGCTGAATGACACTTAAATTTTGTGCTGCACAGTTACTGGAAATCCAACATTAGCGGCGTCTGACTAAAGAAGAGGTTGTTGTACTTCAGGGAAACAGTTTTAATGCTAAACTGAAAGAAAGTTCATCAAGCAGAGGACGAGATTTCACCTCAATATGATAAGATATTTATAGGCTGAAGCATTTCTCTTTTTTCTCTTTCACACATAAACTCTGACACACATTTTTACTCAACATCTAAATTTAAATCTGTGACACTGAGACTGATCTGCTGCTGAACCAACAAGTCCACAGCTAACTTTACAGGATGCTAATTCATTGGAGAGCATCAACGTTTCTTTCGCTTCAAGGAGCTCTGACTTTTACTGAGTAAAAAAAGAAAGAAGCCTGCATATTTTACGGTAAAACAGAAGGGAAAGACTGCATTGGACCTGTCTTTGTTCATCCAAAGTAATGATACTCAGCATATTCCTGCTGCAGAACAGCTTTGTATAGATTACAAAATAAGGGAGGGACTGAAAAAAAAATCCAACATAAATGACTGTAAACTACAAACATGGAGAAAGGAAAGACGCACAAAAAATGAAAAACTGCTAAGTGATTTTGAAGTGATTTTGTAAAGTAATTTTGTGGTTTGCCAACTCACTGCAGATAAATATACTGTCTTGTCTGAGCTGCAGAACTGTGGGCTGATTTAAGGAGGAATGAAAGAGGATTGTCAGATTATTAACACAAGTTAATAAACGCCTACCCTAAAGCAACCATAATCATTAAGGCTGCTAAACATTTATCTTGCCGATTTTTTTTTTTTATTATTAAATCAACCACGAGGAAGAATCAACTTGAGCCAGGAACAAATGCACAACACAGCCAACAGCAACAAAACAAACCAGGCCTTTGAACAAATAATCAAAGTCTTTCTTCTAACAGACAATGTGCTTGAAATTGTACAGTCAATTTATCTGACTTTGTTGAGGTTGTACACTGCTTGAAAGAACTTCGGCTTTCATCACTGATGAATGTGCTGTTCGGAGGATAATGACGAATGCACAGCATGTGGCGTTTGGAGTTATTTGTTCACAATATACAATATACTGCATTGTGTTATGGCAGACGGTCCTTTTTTTGAGCCAAACAAAGCAGAGCAGAGCATACATCTCCTCACAGGACGGGTGCACAAGCAGCACTTGGCGAATTGTATTTATATATGTAGCATTTGAGGGTTCTTAACTGCAAAAGTAGACACACACACAAACACAAACCTGTCAGAGTGAAAGCTATTTGTCTTCGCCGTGCATTTTCCTCTGGAAAACGTCCCTTACACGTCTGAACCAAACAGCCCTGCAAGCAAAAAAATAAACTTAAGTGCCAAGGTGAGCAGACATGCTGTAGTTACCACTGAGAGCTTAACGGCGCAATGCAAATAAGCTTTCACACAATAACAGACGACCCGCGTCTCCATGCTAGGCAGCCGAGATTCAATATCGTAGGACAAGCAGTGCGGCGTCCCCAGGCCCTTCTTCCTAAAGTGGCCCATAAATCAAGAACCCTGTTGAGAGCTGGTCTCTGTGGGTCTGGTCCAGCAGGGGGGGAAACAGAGGCACGCTCTGGCTGGGAAAAAGGCACAGCGGTAACCCCCCCTCAGCTGTAATGCAAAGCATGTCTTAGCAGCATAAAATTATTACAGTCATTAGCCAAACTGGGGATGGGATTATTACTGAAATTGTTATGTTTATAGTTATGTATATGGATGATGTTGAGGCTCAGGGTGTTCAGTCATGCATATAACCGAACTGGGTCAAATTGTATATACTTATTTACGTTGGGCTATATTTTACAGCTTACATAAATTGTGAGGAGTGCAAGGAAATGGGGACAATCTGAGGAAAGGATTTGAAAGTCTTTCAGCGCAATTTTATGGTCCTGATTATTACTTAGGCTGTGCACAAACCCATAATCTCAAGGAGATTCCTCCAAAAAAACACCACACAAATATGTGGCTTCAAAGTGCAACGATGCATCAGACTGTTATTTACCAAAACAATGAAAAGCCAATGAGATCTGTGCATTTCCAGGTAGATTACTGTGTAGTCTGCACAGTGCTGTGGAGTCTGGCTGCACTGATCATTATTCTGCTACAGGAGGAAAAAAACCCACTCTGGCTTATTTGTACTTTTATAAACCAATCACAATCTTCTTGAGCAGCTCTAAAACCCAGGGTGCAAAATAGCAACACAGAGATCGCAGAAGAAGAGGAGAAAGTCATCCAGTGACAGGCTAATACCCGCAGTCTGCACCCAGTGAGTCAGACTAATTACTCCGTAACATGAATGGGGTAAATTTATCGTTAAGGTTAGAAGTTACAGCCGTGGAGGATAAATGATTTTCCATGATAACTTCACAGAGTAATAAAATCCTGTCTCAAAATGCTCCAAAGGTTAAGGATTTATGCTTATGTATATATAGTCCATGTTCAAGGATATGTGCGGTGCTCCCACTAAAGTAGATGCTGTATATAAAGCTATGAGCATTTTCTTTCAGTAAATACTTAAAAGCCTTAGCTGAGGCCGCGCCGTCATAAATGGGAATATAAAAGGCTACGCTTGAATCCCTGAGTATCTCAACACCAGCCACTTAGAATACGGGTCAAAAAGTGAATAAAGATTGGTGGTTGTGATGCTGTTTTGATAACATTAGAGAGCTTTGCTCCCAATGCAGCTAGTTTGCAGATGCATTAGCCTGTGCAATAATGTTTTCTGGGTCAACTTTTTCTTTTATTTTTATTCTCCTTCACCAACTAGCATTTTGGTGATTTTATTTATCTCCACACCAACGTATGGAATGTCACAACAAAGCCTTCATGAATGAGTAAGTACAGATCGGATGAAGAGAGGAGGGGAAATGGGAGGAAAAATTGCTCATTTTGCTTCCCCTGGCATGCAATTTCCATTCTCTATCCACATCTCTCTAAAAGCTATCTAAAACACATCAACTTCATCTTCTGGGGCTGGATGGGCCTCAGAGGATCACCTCCAGACATGGCACGATGACAGTGTGGCTGAAGAGAAAGGATAGAAATGGTAATTCTGCCCTCTTGCTTATAGCAATGGGCTTCTCATTTTACTGCTGATTAAAAAGGGGAGAGATTCATTTTGAACGTCACTCGCCGCCAGCAAAGAAAAATACAGTATACTGGAGTAATTGATCATACGTCAGATGGTTGTTTCATCGGAGGAAGTGCAACACAAATATTTCATCACCTCATTCTTCATTTTAGCTGCGTTACAATTGACCAATGCGACTTTGAAGCTGCGGGGCGTCCTGCACGGTGGCCGACCTCGACTTCTTTTATTTTCTGCCGTAACAAATGTGAAAATAATGCGCCTCTAAATTGCATTTTATTCTTTGATCTGCCTTAAGACATGCACGTGCACAGAACAGCTTGCATGTTTTTACCGAGAGCGATGTAAAGAGACAGCACTCTCATTTTATTGGGGTGTTAAGCGGCGCTCTGTTAGGACAGCAGCGCCATTACATGCAGAAGGTAAATAAAGCTAGCATAGCTGCACACTCAGCTCGGCTCACAAACACAAACGAAGGCATCCGGATCATAGACTAAAAAATAAGTGGCCCATGAAAATGATTTGCAAGGAAGCCCATTCTTTCTGATACCTCTCCTCTGAATAACAGCAGGGAAGATTGCAAGGGGCCACAAAGTGAATGGGGGGCCAATATTGAAGGCTATTTTTTTTTTCCACATACAGCCTCGTCTCCCATCAGAGAGTGATGGTGGTTGCTGCGGTCTCTGAAAGGGACACAACGCTCGAGTTTCCCTTTTCCTGCGGGGAACAGATCAGAGAACAAAGCCAGCTTCTTTTTGTTGAACTCTTGATCTGATCTGACAAAAAGCAACACTGTGGTCACAGAAATGTGAAGGACAGCATCTGTTATGGACCGCTTTGAACTCCAGTCCAGCAGGCTTTTATTTTCACATTTAAGAAGAGTGTTTTATGCAAAAATTAGTCAAGAAATAACAAAAATAATCACATTAAGAGTGTCACTTTAAAACCAACCTAGATCACAGTGAACAGCAACACTGATGCAAAAACACCAAAACTACATAAAACGTATTAATTACTGATTATTGGCAATAATCTGATTAACCCAGAGATGTTGAAGGGGAAGCGCTTTCTGGTCTAAACAATATGGCAAAACTGAGATCTGCCAGCAAACTTGTTTCCCCTCACATTGTTCAGTGTAGAATCAAATCACCCAGCCCTAATATAATTAATGCAAATGATCAGAATTAATTAACCAATGCACCAGCGACAGCAGAGATGAACGGCCACCAAAACAAAATGCAGTTGGGACTAAATTAATAATTATTGACTGTTTTATTCAATCAATCAATGCTCCACTGTTTAGATTATAAAAAGTCAAAATGCTCCCAACAATTTCTGAGAATTTGAATCTAATTGTTTGTCAGAACCCAAAGACACATTGGAGAACATCCGATTAATCTGAATAATTTTCAAGCAAAATTATACCAAATTTTTAATTATGTATCTGTAAAATAATCAATTCATTAATCAACTAATCACAACATCATACGACACAAAAATTTGCTTATCACCTCCACAGAGACTCAAACTGACTTTACAGCTACTCTGGTTCTTATTATTGAAAATATTTCTGCATTTGGGTCCACAGTTTTGCTTTATTCCATGAAAACGTTCCCCTGCGGTTCCCCTGGGGTCTGCAGTCTCATGGGTTTCAGGATAAATCAGGGGTCTCAAGATAATTGACATAATAGGAGAGAGGAAGTTACATATTCCTGCTATACAAAACAATATTTAGATACTATTTTTACACAGTTTTACCACCTAAGGCCATAAAAAACTCTCCAAATGTGGGAACAAATAATTCAGTTGCAGTAAACCGTGATGAGAGTCACAAGCAGACTTGCTTCCTTTTAAATGTTGACAAGCTAAAAAGGAAGGTCTCCCTCTGTAATCTCTCATCTTAGCTAAGCTAAAAACCATGAATGAAAAATTTGCAATTGAAAGCACTTTTTTTTTTTAAAGAAAAGCTTCAAAATGCACAGATAGATTGAAATTTTTGTCATTCACCTGCAGTGGCCCTGGTTCTTCTTTGTATGGCTGAGGCGACATGGCCAGACATATTGTAATCTACCATACTTGTCAATTCATGACATGATAGCTGCAACAAAAATAAATAGCTCTGAATCAGATCGATGCCCAATGATTGCGATGGAAAATGGAACAAGGCACGGGGAAAGAGGAATCTCATCTTCACGGGAATTGGATTTTCAAAAGATTTAACTGAGAGGGCGTCTGTTATGCATGTAGACCACAGCTTCTAATACTCAGATTTTACAACAGTCAATATGTCTGCACAGCGGTGCAAAGCAGGAATGGATGGTGCTGAGCTCCAGCATCATCTCTGCACACACACATGCTCACACACACACACTATATACCATAAACAAGCTGGATCATCTCTCAGTATTTCCATTTCCCCTGGAGTCTTATTAATGTAATCTAATAACAATGATTAAGATGCCCCCCCCACTCTTTCGCCTCCCTCTCCAGCATTCTTCCTCACAAATCCTCATCAATTGCTCCAATCACTCCTCACACAGAGCCAATATTCCACAGCCAGACATCCCTTATTTCCCACCATATTAATGAACTGTTTCATTTGAAAGCCTTTGACTGCCCGCCCCTTGATTGCAAAGCCAAGGCCAATAGGCCTCGGTGACAGCTCCTTGAAAATTAAAAGTATCAATCAGGGGTAAGAGCTTGTGATGTCTTCAGATCCTTCCTTCTACCACAGAGAGAGAGAATTGTAAGCCGAACGGGGTCAAGTTCTGTTTGCTGATGCTTGTCATGGTGTGTTTTAGCATGTATTAGCACAAGATGACAGGAGTTTAAAGAAAAACAACAGTACATCTCAATTATTGTTGGCAAAACCAAACAAGATGATCATTTTTTAACTGTTTTTGACACATGATGATGTTGTAAACAAGAAACTCTTTGTCCTGAATTGCAAATGTTCTAAAACAGACAGTAGCTTTGATGTTCAAGTGTGGAAATTCAACCAGAGAAGTACTCAAACCTGCTGTGACGAGGAGCTCAAAACTGAAATAACCCCACCATTGAAACGACGACTTTAATGGTGCATTAACGTGCCCTTTAAACCAACAACTAATTCATCAGGGAGCAGAGGAGGAATTCAGTGCCTCTGGGTAAACTTGGCCGGCATTAAAAAAAGTGCCAATGCTGGATGACATAATCTCTGTCTAAATCAATTTCTGTGTGAGAGCACTCGACTCAGCTCAATATGTAGCTGTAGGGCTCCTGTTAAGTGGCCACTGCCACTTACCTATTAATTCATGTGCTGCTGGTCGCTCCTGCAGCAAAGCTTAATCCCAGATGTCGGAGATGAATGGAGCATGAAAATATATATAAAAAAATAAAAATATATATAAACCAAGAAGATATCATCGAAACCAGAGAGTGGCAGGAAGAAATTGGAGTGGAAAGATTGAGAGCACAGCATGATGCAAGTAGATTACTGAGGAGGTGAAATGGAGAGCAAATAAGACGATTGACAAAAATAAGAATATCATGTGTGATTGATGAGGTGCTGGAAGTGAGGCTTCTTACATTACCTGAGGGCCTCAGCCTGAGGAGGTTATGCATTGTCACAGATTTACAAAAAGGTTTGAGAAAAGCAGGTAAAAAATGATGAGATGCAACCTGCCAGACTAGAGAATCTTCTGTAACTCATCAGCACAAGATGGGAGGGAGAAAGAAGTTTACTCTGTCTTTTTTTAAGCCAGCATCTGCTCTAATTTAACATCAATATCACTTCCTGATTCCCAAATATGTCCAACTGGCAGTTCCCTGCCTGGTCAGAGCCAGAGTGGAGCTCTAACATCCATCTGGACAATCATAGGCCATCAACCATCCAAGCAGGAGAGGGAAGCAGGGAGAGGAGAGGAAATCCCAGCAAACACTGCGCACAGAGAGCTGACTCGCCAAGCAATCACTCAGCAGAAATAATTTGAAATAACTAAGCTCGGGTTTCTTCTCGCCTCCCTCCTCTGACACACACACACCCGCGCGTTTTCGCTCAGCGCGCGCACAGGACAGCACGCACA
>JAPZDY010000017.1:9212759-9230908 GCA_029783645.1 Ctenochaetus hawaiiensis
AAAATTGCACTAAAAAAAATCCGCGAAACAGCGAGGCCACGAAAGGTGAACCGCGTTATAGCGAGGGACAACTGTACTGAATCAGGATTAGCTGTCTAGGAATTTTAAATCCTGTCCTGTTTGTCCTGAAATAATAATGTATGCATGTACAGAATGAAACAAGTGTTTAGTTTTAGTTACCTGCACTAAACTAATTACAATCACCACCGGCTTCACTGTTTGTTTTGTTAAAACCCAATTTCATTTCATTTGCCACGTGACCAAAAATATGCCCCATTAAAATCCTATTCAAATGACTATCAGGTCAAAATCTGAGCACTTTTATTAACTGTAGCTTCTTTCTCATTTGCTCATTTAACTACACAAGTGATCACTGAGTTGTTTTGGACAAATTCTGCACAGCTGGATCTTCTAAACAATATTTACTCATATCAACCAGCAGCAAAGCCTCATATCACCACTGAGGTTGTGTATTTGTTTATCTCTGTTCAATAAAATGTGTGTGAAGAATCAGAATAAACATTTTCAATGGGCACAAAGTCCTGAATTTTAAACTGATTCAGACTAATGTATTTAAGGCCACAGCACCTCCAGCAGCTCTTTTTAAACTCTGAAAAAGCTTTTAGTTGGCTCAGTTACAATCCATCAAAAGTGATTTTCTACTCCGAGAAAATTAAGTACATGTAAATGCCCAGAACTCCTTCAATGAAGCAGGATAATGTCGTAATGAGTCGAGCGTGTGCACCGGCTGACTGACATGCTACAGTCAGACAAAAATACTTCGCTCTGCTTCAATCATATGGTCGACAACTTTGTTTCCAAGGAGACAAAATCAACGGACCAGCGCCAGAACACGAAGTGCATTTCATACAGTAACTGGAGCCGCCTTTGTACATGAACCCAGACACTGCAGACGGGTCTTGGTTTTTAAATATCTTGACATCCTGGTTGCTGCATGCTCAACATGTTTGTTATAAACTCATTCTTGTTTAACATTAATTGCATCTTTGCTTCTTTGCTCTAACAGAACAAACATGCAGCTATTTGTCAAAAAGACTAAAGTTTCTGTATGTTGGTGCACTGCAGCCTTGTAGATTAAACTTCATAGCTTTCTGTCAGTGGTTATGATGCAAAATTTTGTATAATATGTACAAGAAAGTGGAAAATACTATAGAAAAGAGCCTAAATTCTGCAGCCCAGTCTGAATGTAACATGGCAAAGCGCCACAGACTAAAAAGAACTAAGTCTCTTGTGTTGACAGTTCAGTAATGTGATGAGTAAAAAATAGCCTCATGCAATTTCTGCAAGTGAGACAGTTTCAGGCTATTAATAAGGCCAGTAATGAGCCATCTTTCTCAAAATAACATCTTAATGTTATTAAGTTCAATGAAAATCGATCAAATACAAATTATACCACATTCCCTGGAATCCTTCGGAGAATCGCGGCTTTGGTACGGAGCCAAGTCGGGCCCATGGATCCTTCTTTCAGCAGAATGTGTTCGAGCTTTTCTGAAGCCTTTGTTATCTTTATTGTCATTTTGCTGACACAATTCCCAACTCAGCACAGGTACACAGATACGGACCCAGATTTGCGGATAGCAGAGATTCCTTACAAAGCAATACCATCCGCAGGAGTTCGCAGTGGGGCGGCTCTCTAATGATTTCAGATCACAAACTTCTTCAAGCCTGTTTGGTGGGAACTTTGACTTTTTCAATTATTACTGAAAAACCTAGTTTATCATTGTAGGGCAATATTCATTTCATGCATAATGTGTAGAATAAAACACAATCTAATGCAAAAGATACAAACATGATTTTACAGTATTTTACTTTAACTTTTAAGGCATCACAGTGTTTTTAATCTTATTCATTTAATGCTAAGTATCTGCTGTCATTTTCTCACACACACTGCTTGTGTTTGCCTTCAAAATGATGAAATTGATACTGAAACAGGCTTTTTAAAAAACAAGGTTTCAAATAATGTCTTTTCAGGTCTGTTTGGGATCTCAGGGCTCTCTCAGACTTGAATAAAGTAGAGCGAGCTTTACAGAAACAAGTATGTTTTTCTTCTTTTTCCTTGTTTTTTTATGTTATAAAAATGTTTCAAGCTGCTTTGGTTGTTAAAGGGAAAAATGCAAATATTACTTGTGGATTAAGAAACTTCATCTGACTTTTTATCCAGGTGGAGGGTGAAAAGATAATGACTACATTTTCACTTTTAGTTAAACTATTAAAATACTGTCGTCTGAAACTATTTAAAGGGTCTGCATGAGGTGCAACACGTCGGTGTCTTTTTCTCAGGGGAGTCACTCTAATGACAAACTCTATTGATCAGTTTTTTGCACCCTGAAGTCATTGACTGACCAACACATCCAACACATCTTTTTATTAAAAGTTTTCGTCTTCTTATTAACGACAATAACTGCACGAATCCCAGCATGTGGAGTTTTTCCTATATGATCATTTGCTGAGTGGGAGAAGTAAAAGCTAAAAGCTAAGATTTTGAGTTTAAAGGGAGGAAACTGTGCTGTGGGTCTTTGAACTGAACAATCTGTTAGACGATGCAGGAGTGTGTGGTTCTTCTTCCTGTAAGTTTCGCCTGAGATGGGAACTTAAAGCGAATGTTATTTTAAAACTTTTCCGTGGGCATCGTGGTGAAGAGTGAGTACATGTGTTTTTCTAGCTTTATCTCCACAGACCTCAATGCAAAATGTTTCCCTTCCATCTGTTTATTTGTCATTGGTTTGTTTCTGTTAGAAAGATGTATTTGAAAAAAAATCAGATTCAGATTTAAATTTCAGAAAGATACCTTATATTAAAAAAGTTATGAGATCTAGGAGCAATAAATATATATTATGTATTTCATGCATGTTATATAATTTTATCTGGAGTAGAAACAATCATCGTGTTTCCATCAAAGTATTTTAATGTAAATTTAAAGTTTTGCTTTAGAGAACTTAAGTGAAAATGAAGAAAACTTCCCCAATTTCACAGAAATGATTTTACATTTTTGCCTTTTTGAAACAGAGTTCATCTGAAAAATTGGAGATAAAAACACCTTTTTTAAATAACTTAATTAATTTGTAATTCACTCCTGTTCATAACCTTGACTTCCTCTTTTCATTTTAATTAAGGCCATGTTAAACCTACGTCTGACTGCCCAGAACATTTGCTTTTTTACCCTGTTTACTTCTTGTTTTTGCAAAATTTTGCTTTAACTTTGCTCAGTGAGCAACTAAGTCTAATAAACCTGAATTATCTTCATGTCATTAATTTTTTTCTGCATAATTCCAGATGAATCTGCAACAGGTTGTCCTTGTAAATGCATGCAGCCTGACGAGATACAGTTTTTGATTATATTTTCTTTCTCTTTTCTCTGCTCTCCTTGATCAAACTCACCTCCCACAGAAGTTCATGGTTCTCATCTGAACTCTCCTGGTGCTAAAATCCTTAAAATTAAACTCATTAGTGTTACACATTAAAACTTTTTTTATGATGAGCAAACAGAAATGCCCAGAGTGCTGCATAAAACACAGGTTGCTGGCATGTCGGATCAATTATCAGCAGTGTTTCACATTCATGGATCCATAACTTGTGTGTGGGAGAAATACAGCAACAGCTGAAATTCTTCGATATCAACTTCAAAGTTGAAAGCATGAGGATTTCCTCGGGCTAACATGCTCTCTACATGCCATTTCCACATCCAACCTCGAGATGTTTTCCCATGATCAACATCTGATGTCCCATGTGATTAAAGATGAGAGTTTAAAGACATGAGTGCATAACAGTCTACATGTTTATGTCATCCATGAGCACTGAGGTTCGGCTGTAGCTATGAAAAGTGAATGCAAAAACTTGAATGCAATGCTTTTGTATCATTATTTACCTTTAAGCTGTGTAAAGCCACAGTCTTAATAGATTTTATCACAAACAAAATGCAGTTTAGTTTTGCGCTGCTTCACATTCTCATCAGCAGAATAATCACAAATCTATGGAGACGCCGCTGCTTATTAAAAGCTATTTTTTTCCCAAGCGCAGTTCAATTTGACCTCTAATAGGAAAATATGCGTTCTTCATGAAAAGCCTAAGAAAGAACACGCATGAGTCATAGCAAACGGGTCAGGTGGAGGAAAATAATAATTCACTCGAAAGCGATGAGCTTCACTCCGGCTGATTGCCTAACAGGCGACTGAACGAGGTGGAAAGTGGAGGGATTTCTACGAGAGAGCTTGAGTTGAAAGAAAAAGAGTCAGTGGGTGGGAAATCACATGGCTTGCCGCGGATGAAAGAGGAGAAAACGTGAAGGAGAAAAAAACGATGCACAACACCTGAGCTGAAATACGTCTCCTGCATGTTTTAATGAAAAGCATCTCTGCTTATGTGACAGGTGGCATCATGTCTGTTTGTCGCTGGGAAATATTACTTCACATTAACGTTCGGTGCTAACAAACAGTTGGCACACAACAAAAACAGTTCTAATATGGATTATAAATAACATTTTAATTAGAGCAGGTGGAAAAATCTAAGATTCAGTCAGAAGTTGTTGTGATGCCATCAACCAATTTATCAGCCGATAGCAAAATAAAGTCCAGAAAAGTCTGAACACCATAATCGACACATCCACCAACTAAACAAGCGACTCTGTGACTTCTAATTAACAAATAATCATCTCCGAGAAAACTAATTCATGACAGTTTTCTGTTTTTCTGTTAGCTGAGGTTCGGGTGAGTTTAGGGTCACTGAATCTACGCTGTAAAGGTCAGAAAAGAGTTTTTGTAGGTAAAAAACTGATGCAAACTGCTGTCAAACACTTGGAAAGCTCACCCACCCGCCCTGACCTCCTCTGGAGGAGCTTTTGGGACTTTATGTCACTATTTTTACAACCATTAAAGGTTTGTTTAAGCATTTCAACAAACGGCCTTCGCTTTCATTTTTCTACTGAAAGCTAAAAAAAAAGACTTGATGGTCTCACAAAACACATCATAACTAACATGTAAGAAGAAGAAGAGTTCGTGTACAATTTCCTGCACAGCTTACTGGTTTTCTATTAATTTTCTATTTAATTTTCGCAAGCAAATACACAGGATTCTGGATTTAAATTGTCCCATTCTCCTGCTGATGGATCAGGCAAACTATCTACACAACATGAGCAAAAGGATTGAAATTGCCCTTCCTTACTTTCAGGTAGGTTACTCTTCCACTGCTTATCATTTACAGTTTTTATCATTTTATTTGATATTCCCTCTGAGACGTCCAGCATCTGGATGAGGACAGGGTACACTCAGGACGAGCCACATAGACAAAAACAGCTATTGACGAACTATATTCACACCTATGGACAATTAAGAGTCGCCAGTGAACCCAACCTGCATGTCTTTGGACTGCAGCAGGAAGCCACAGCATCTGCAGGAAACCCATGCATACACAAGCAGAACATGCAGCCTCCACACAGAGCAGCCAGGCTCAAACTTCGAGGCTTCGAGGCAACAGTGCCATCAACTACAACAGCCCAGTGAGGAAAAAACAGAAAAACAGACTGAACAAACATGACAGAGGCAGGTTTTGTGCCATCTACAGCTGTGGTTGTTTTAAACTTTTGCACTGCTGCACTGAGAACTGGTTTGTTCTCAGCAGAGCTAGCCTGACGCTTATGGTCATACGTTACTGCAGAAAGAAAGCACACCATATCGAGCAAATTACAACAATTCAGATGAGTAAAACTGCTCGTCAAAGTTTGAGCGAGCTCCTGGTTAACGTCAGTGCGCTTCATAAAAAAGTGCATGGTGCAAAAGCCACTAAAATCATGGATCTCACCTGGTGTTCTACTTGCTGTGCCGGCTTTATTAGTCTTATGAACACTTAAAGTGCTTCATCCATTCACATGTACATTCATATACTTATTGCAGGGGCATCTATACACAGTGCAGTTTTCCAAAGGACACTGCAATGCAAACTGGAGGAGCCTGAACTGAACATCAGACCTTTTGTGGAGGCCTTGCTCTACCTCCTGAGATGCAGAACAACCAAAGACATTGAGAGCAGGTTTTAAAAAATAATCAGCCCCACATGTGACTGCATACAGACTCGTTCACATTCTTATTTTAATTCCCTTTTAACATGTGGCCTTGAGGCACGTTTTCTGCATTTATGGGCACTAAAGGCACCAAACAATCATTGGCTTTTTGCAATAAATGGATGTTAAGATGTAAAGAAGAAATAATTTCCCTGAGTTGGTTATGTTTTTCCTCAAGTAACTCTAAAACAAGTAATTGGCCACTGTGAAGCTGGAGCTGCTGTCCTTGTAGATGATTGAGAGAGCACTGAATTTGATAGTGTCCAAAGCACCGAGATTGAAGAGACTTCCCATGACTCACTGTTTCCTTTGTTGCTGTGCTGTGGCCCTGCACCAACGACAGGCTGTGAGCAAAAAGAAAAGGAGGCGACTCACAAATGGGAAACATCATTTGTGAGCAACTTGAGCGTTTTGGGAGTTCAGCACAATACTATCCATGTCCCAGAGTTCATTCCATCTGCATATGGAGCGATTTAGAGGAGAGCTTAACCCGTTTTTTTCCTAATCTAATTAACTTCTTTACCACAGTCTTTAGTGATAAGCTGTAAAACAACACAAAAGCGAACATTCCAGAGATGAACTACAGTAAGAATTACAGTACAGGGGCATCTATTTCATGGATTTTTTTCTTCTGCATCCCAGCAAAACCTCCATGAAGGGCATGAAGGGCAGCTTTACTTTTCATTTTCTCTTTTTCAGATATCATTCAGACAATGTCTTTGTTAGAAGTGTCCAAGGGCGAAGTTGGAAGTACGTGACCCTCTCTCCTCTTCTTCAATGGAGGGTTGAGCTCCAGCACTGCTGCCAGTGTCAGATGCCAGCATTGATAAAGCCAGAGGCAACATGGCAACTGTCCACCCTGGAGCCTGCATTTTAAAACTGCTCCTGCCTGCAGCTTTCAGATGGGCACTAACCGCATAGAGGAACTCTGTCTCAGCGAGCTTTGCAGTCTTTTGTTCTGGTTTTTTGAGTTTCTGAGCGACACAGATAACACGATCTATAAAATAACCAATCAAGACTTTTAAAATGATGATCTTCCAGAACAAAAGGCGAAAACAAAAACACTAAATGCTGCTCTTTTTGAATTCTTTATTTGTATTTATTTAAGGGAAGTCATTATTTGAACAATATGCTGCTAAAACTGACACTGACAGCGAATGAAGCCGTCAGATGTCACAGACCTCAGCACCAGTCCAGTCACACATGAGCCGACCAGTAAACACCCTGAGCCCACCCCCCAGCCATGTTTCATGGTCTCCAATCTAAAGATTTCAGATTCTTTATCTGCAAGAAAACACCTGGCAACTGAGCCTCCGACCGAGTGCATCAGACGCATCGAAGACTATTTTTAAAGTTTTGCCGCAGAACTGCTCAACACGTGCTTCAGTGCCAAACATAATTAAAAGACAATGAAGCTGGATGAAGAAAAGGCAACGGTTTTCTGATGTTTAAACACACCTGCAGAGAATTAGAGCTGGGATGCTGTTCAAGCAGACTCAGCTTGGCAGCCTGTAAGACTGGAGAGGATAGTAAATGTGAACACACAGTAGCCAACACTAATTATTGGTGAGACAAGACACAAACCGTCCAACCAGGCCGCCGTCTCGCCTCACACAGGTCAACCTTTGCTTTTCTTTAGCCTAAATTATCTCCCTGAACATTATCTTAAACTACTAACCTCAAAACTCACAGATCTGCATTTGCAGAACTTTTTTTCCCGCTATTTTGAGGATTTAATGTAATAAAGTTAATGTGAAACTTCCCTCTGGCTCTGTGCCATCTGCTGCTGAATTGGCACCAATTAAAGTGCAACTAATAAGCTCATCCTGGAGGTTTTAAAGTTAGCCATTAATGATCCGCTTGCCACTGATTTTTGATGCACAAGCTTCATAAAGCCATTGTCACTCATGAACATGTAATCTTCACTCTGTGAAACATGACATGATTGCGTTCATGCTGAGTTACACAGGAATTAGAGATCATTATTGTTGTCATTTGAAAGATTTGTAATCGCTTCTTTTCATTATTGCAAAATGAACTTTTACACACCAAAAGGCTGCAGTCTGTCTCTCTGTTCAAAGGTTACATCAACTGTTTCATTGCTACACTCAAAACTCAACTGCACATTAAACAGATCAATGGCCACTAAATGAAACCTAATTCGTTGTCATTGAGCTTTCGTTCTATCACTGCCAGTGACTCAGTCTCCTCACAGACTGATGTGAGAGTAGTTACTGGGCAGGAATTCAGGATCAACCCGGTGAGATCTCATTTTTTTCCCTCCTGTTTGTGTGACTGAGCAGTTTGATGAGGCTGCTGTGTCTCCAGAGTCGGGGAGGAGGTTTGTATTTCACTGCTTTTCTCGCTCATCCATGTGAAAGAGCAACTTATCATCCCCTGAAAATCAGAGGTGAAACAGACTAGAAACTTTCAAGCAAGAGCGAACGTTGAAGATCTGTGAACCTTTGACATTTTAACTAGTGTTTTCTCATTTGAGCCAAGACTTTACTGTAGAAAAACTGCAATTTATTATTCAGCAAAGGGCTAAATGATGATGTTAGCAAGCTAATGTGTTCACAATGACAATGCCAGTATGCTGATTTATAGCAAGAGAAGTATGTAAGTGTGCAAGTATTAAAAAAAAATTAAAAAATCTTGATATTTGACCTTATTATGATGCCATGCAGAATAATGCCTTTATGGTAGTGCAGTGAATCCTGAAAGGAAAATGAATGTGTTTATAATTTAACTGCAATATTTGGGACAATTTGCATATAATCAGAAAGGTCAACCTTATTGTGACCTTAAGAAAAAGTCAGGAATTACCAAAGTCATGAGGAGTCATCCTGTGGTAAAAAGAGATATTAGTACAAAATTTAAAAGCAATCTTTTTGATATAAATGGAGATTTTTTTACTACATAAGTGAAAACTTTGTCTTGTTGCTGACGCCACATGAAGAGTCAGAGGATCCTCAGAATGAGTGCAATTTAACCTTTGTGAACCATAAATGTTCAGAGAAAAAAAACACGGTAACAAACGTGGCTGAAAAGAGAAAAAAAATAATTAGCCTACTTTCAACATCAAATTGCTGAAAAGCTCTCGAATCACAAAGGAACCTTATAGAAGTCGAGTTGAAGGACACAACTGTAGTCAGTTATCTTATCTTTTTCTCATTTGATGGAGTTTTCTGCAACAAAGCTGTTGAGAAGACACTTGTACTGAGGTGGCTGCCGTTACAACGGTGGTTATTAGCAAAATTAGCTTAATTAGCTCGGCTCATTTTGCTTCAACTCTTTTTATCTGCTTCTCCCACATCCTGTGCAGGAAATATCACTCAAACATGCAGATCTGCAGCTACAGCGCATCTATAGTGTCTCTTTACTTGTGTGTGAGTGATGGTGCATGTGTGTGTGTGTGTGTGTGTGTGTGTGTGTGTGTAGGTGGGTGTGTAGGTGGGTGGGTGGGTGTGGGTAAGTGCAGTATTGCCTCCTCTTTGAACTCTTTCCACGATGGCCAACCGAAGCTGTGATCTATAATTTATCTGCCATGAGACCTGTGTGCGCACATGTGTGAAGAGAGTACAAATGCATGTGTGTGTGTGTGTGTGTGTGTGTGTGTGTGTGTGTGTGCAGTATACATCTATAAGTGAGTGATGTATAGGGGAGGAGTAAAGCAAATTGAGACTAATGAGAAGAAACTGAACCCAGATGACTTCATAAGTGACAAACAAGAATACAAAACTGTCATGCAGAGGAACGTGACGTGTGTTTACTGCATATTACAGCTTTAAAAACTAAAAAATATATAACACACAGCTCATCTATAGCATGTTGGAGGTGGGGGTGGTGTGTGAATGAGTGAATACCCTACTGAAGTCAAAATGAAGGGCGCTATTCGGGAAACTCCACTGAGATTAAAGACGGACATTTACAAGTGGAAAAAGAATTAATTGGAGTTTAAAAGTGGAAATCTAGGACAGAGAAAAGCCAGAATTAATTTAATCCTAAAATAGGTGTAAGTTCATATCAAATCACAAAGACAAATCTAATTAATAAAAATTAGAAGTATTTTACTTAGGACAACTGAGGGAGCATCTCTTTAACATTGAAAGAGTCATTGGGTTTCCTCTTCAGCCAGTGAAAAAACAGTGTGACTCGTCTAACTTGGTTTAAAATGCGAGAAAAACCTGATTGTTGGTGGTTTAAAAGAAGGTTTTAAATCTTTTTTGAACTGTTTGGAAATAAAATAACAAATTGCTGTTTAATGCTGCCTGGAAAAACGTGTAGCATCTGTGTTTAGGGACACAGAAACATGATGATCTGAGAAGATGTCACATGTTCTGCAGGATGGACGGGAATACTGTGGGTTTTTATGTGTGAGACCAGGTTGCGTGTATTAAAATGGTCACGTTTGATGGCCTCATTCTCAGCTGCAGGTCTATTTTTCTTTAAATGCACTGAAAGATGTGTAAAACAGAGTGAAATTACATTTACTTTGCCCATTCTGATGTAAACATTAGATTGCTTTTGTCATGTGATAGCTGATCTTTTCTCAAATAGCTTCAAACTAATTGATTTTTTATTAGAATTTAAGGATTTTTTTTAGATATTATTCTGAAAATCACTGCTTTTTTGTACTTCACCACTCTACCCATTATTCCCTGTATGCCTGTAATTAAAAAGGAAGAAAACACAGAGCTTTGATCATGTGGTGAAACTTAAAAGCTGCTCTGGACAAGATTACATACAGAAATCTTATCTTCCTGCATCACAGAGTGTTGCTGTCCTCGGGGCTCATGGATTCTCTTTTTTTTTCCTCTAAATGAAGTTCTGGTGACGGAGATAATCTGATCTCTGCCCACAGGAGGTGGGGAATTGAAACTTTGTCAAAACTAAAATCTCTTTAACCAAGAGTACGCTGCTGACGCCACATCTTTGCCTCCATATTTCCTTAGAGTTTGAGATGAGAAATCATGAGCCGACTGGTCTTTAGTCAATATTTAACTATTAAAACTAAAAAATCTGCAGAAAACTAATGTTCTCTACTTGGATTTGTTAGAATGTAACTTTGTTTTGCACACACGTCTCGGAGTGCTCGGCAGGACGGTGAAAGGTGGGACAAATTAAACAGATTAGTTGTTGCTACAACATATTTTCTTTAATGTAATTTGTCCTGCATAAATGAGACGTGTGTGAGCGTCGTTTGTCTGTTTGCTCTTATCTCCGACTCGCAGACTTAATTACCCGTGTGAGACCATGTGGAGGGCGAAACACTGAGAGGTGGTGCACCACTTGTGCCGGTAATTATTTTGTACTCCACCAAGCTTGTAGACGTCCCACTGAAAATGTAAGCAGCATCCGTGATGACAAAGCAGCAACGACGTCGTAGACTGTTAGATGGATTACACAAAAAAGCATTTGCCATTTTGACATTAAGACCAACTTTGTGCTTTCAGTCAGATCAGTCTCTTTCTTTCTTTAAACTAAATGTATGTTTGACTTGAATCAAATCAGTTTTATCAGCTCAGATGAAATTTTTTGGATTGAGAATAAAGCAAATTCAGTGGAATTACTTTCATTTTCATTAGAGGATGGCGAATGTACAGTTGATGTTAGAAGTTAGCAGATTTAAAAGTAATAACTGATGGATTTTTCACAGACTCGTGGATTCTCCCCTTTGAGTTTATATTTGATTTAAGAGATCAGAACTTCCATTTTCTTAAACCAAATAATCAGTGATTTTAATTGCTATTTTAAATAGATATCTAGCCTCAACATTTTTATGCTACTAAATGTGATGAAATATTTATAGGTATGCAAAATAATGAGTTTCTTCTTTGACTGCCTCTTCAACTTTTGCATAGAATCCAATGAAAATCAAGAACTTGGATTTATTAGCAACTAAAATGATGATATTCTAAAATTTCTAAAATAAAATGTAAAATGTTTAAATTTGCCTGAAAAGTGCAGAAATGCACTTTTTAAGCCAATACATCGATCAAAAGCCTTTTATTGTTCTCATTGTTAGTAGCAGGAAAACTCAGTGTGCCCAGTGCCTTGATGTCTGTACAGTTTCTGTTAAACTTTGTGTTCATATTCTGGTCAGACGTGGTGGCTGATGCTGCTGACGCTCTCTTGATTATTAAAAAAAAGAGAGTCTGTGTCTTTTGTACTTAAAAAATGTCTTCTACATCATATTTTTGCTGCTTCTTGAGAAAACCAGCCAGATTATTTTGGAAGCAAACCACATTTCCATCCACAGAGCTGCAGTTGTTAAGCTTGAACACAACAGTTCAACCACAGAGGAAAATTCACTCATTTTCTATGTTGCAAAAGCTGCTTTATTACCATCCAAAACACTTATTTTGTTGCTAATGTTTAACACAGAATAGTGTAATTTTCTACTCTTCTTAATAGTCTCCTTTTTTCTTGAAATCTACTTGTTGAGTAAAATATTTGAACACACTGTCTTTCTTCTTCCCTTTTTCCCAACAATCTGTGCTCCTCATAATGAGATGCTTTACTTGGGAAAAGGTTTCGGGACTGGCTGGTCACGCTGAGCTCTGTGTGCCGGCCAGGTGTCATCGCTTTACACCAGCGTTCAGAGACAAGACCCCTCGCCGTCACCAGCTGCTGTCCTCTAATCTCCATCCCCTCATCCTTCCTCCTTGTCTCTGTTTCTTCCTCCCTCTCTCTGTCTTGTTTGTTTCTCATGCTCTCTTCATAGCCGCTAATCGTTGCCCCTTGTTTCGCCTCCCACTGTTTTCATGCCTCTCTCCCTTCACGTCACTGCTGTCAAGGATTGTAAACTCGTCGAGAAAAAACGGAAAATTAAAATGTCCTTTTCATGGGGTTGGATTTACACAAACACCTACAGATCTTGCTACAACACTGGTTGTTCATGCAACATAGTGGGCTAAAGGTCAGGACGAGGACTGAAACGATTCCTTGAGAAACTTGAATAATTTGATTTCTAAAATCATTGATGCAAATTCCCTGTTTTCAGGCTTCATTCAGTCCATTTTAAATGTGCACAGACGCCACATGTGCACAGCTGGTAGATAGTGGAATACAGATAATAGTGAAAGGAGCAGAAATAAGAGACAGGCCAGAGAACAACAGACATTTATCTGAAACAAAACAATAATTCTGTACAGTGAGACTCTTGTACAGTTGAATCAGCCTGTTTCCACGTCAGCATTTCAACAGGAAGCATCCAGTCTCAGGTTATACACATCCAGTCCACAGAACAGACAAACAACAAGGTTATTTTAATGCTAGTAATCAACATGAATAAATTTAATTGCTAGTTGAGACGAAGGCATTTCTACCTATTTTGGTGTCATTTATCACAGACCCATCAGACACAACACACACTGCTCCACTCAAAATGATGCATTAAAGTCTTCAGTTAGCAACATCTCAGCAACATAAGCAACATATAACATGCATCAATCCAATACAACAGATATATATTTAGTTTGAGGTGTAAAGCAACCAAATATACAAACTAATGTAAATTTAACCAGAGTGATGAAGTTTAAGTGTAACATATGGGCTTTTTAAAACATCACAGATTCCAGAAAATGTTTTCTTTAAAACACATGTTACCTAAATGCTGTATATGGGTTTTATTTTGATAGATAATATCATTTTATGCACATTAATGTTGAGTTTTCTACAAAGGAAACCAGTTAGTTTTCATTTTAAGTCTGTCCTGTTTGTTCCTCAATTAATTTATTGCTACTTTTTAATAAAGAAACATCTCTCCTATCTGATTACTTGATTAATAGGTACAATACTAATTATCAACACAATTAACAGCTGCAGTCCTGATCAGAACAGCTCTAAAAAAGTCTTTTTGGTAGCTGAAAACCTGTGAGAACTTTCTCAGACCGTTCCACACAATCTCAAAACTCGATCTTTAAACAATTATTAATTACAAGCTGTCACTGCCCATGTTTTTTGGGCGGAGAAATTATTCGTTAATGAGGTATTGTCAGCGGGGGAGAAGAGGATCCTGGATAAAACAATGTGCTCTTGTTGACAACTGATTATGGTAATTTGAAGAAGCTGCACAAGATTTCCCTTAAAGCTAAAGTTTAAGTGTTGTATCATAAACGCCTGTTCAAGCTCTGAATTCATCGTTTTATCAAGGTTTTTTTCATACAGCGAGACTGAAAAAACACCTTTAACAAATAGCACAAAGAAGAAGTGCAAAGGTACAGCGTGTTTGTGCTAATCACTGTTCGGAGCTGCCTGTCAGTTCTTTAAGATGTGCTACCTGCAGAATCTCCTGCCTTCATCTGCTGCAGAATGAGGGCTGCTAATTTAGCCCGAAGATCCGTCTGATCACTCAGAGCATCCGTCTGTGGGTGTGTGGTAATTACAAGATGTGCGCATCACTGTGGAGGGGGGATAATCAAGGACATGCAAACCACTTGGATGAGCTGAAAAACGCTTTGGAAACAACAGCTGTCATTATTTCTGCACCATACCTAGCAACCTTGAGAGTTCAGAGATAAGGAGATTGTCAAAACCAAAAGGTGTGTGTGTGTGTCTGTGTGAGCCTTCCCTGGAAAATGTGGGGATTTAGAGATTTTCTTTCCTGCATTATGGTCAAGATAATGAACTAAACTGGGCGTGCATGTAACGCTACAAGCTGCCTCTTTGTGTCACGTCAGAACATGCGGTGAAATCTGCAGTCAGCTCAGAAAATATCACAGATCTCGGTGATATTTGCTCAGTCGAGCTGGGAGCCGATCGATATATCCAGCATCCACACTTCTCATTCTATCATTACTTCATCTGGCTTTGTGCTTTTGGAATTATGCCTGGCGGTATATCAACACCGGTCTGCAGTCATCAAACTGTAACCCTCGCTAATGATTTACTTTCCAGGCCTGTTAAATACTGGACTTCTAATCAGTGTTACCAGCTGGTGTCGGACGGACGCGCCACGAGAGAAGAGCTCGATAAAGAGGGTAAATGAGGTAAAATGAGCAGGATACCATGTTTTTTTTTTCTACTGTCTCAATACTAAGCAGAATTTAAACGTATAGTTCAGTATTATGCAGAGTAAACAGGTTTTACTGACACACAGCAGCATTATTGTTCAACTTATCTTTCTCAGAAGCTTAAATAAAAGCCACGGAGGACAAAAAACAACACCTACAAAACAGCTGCTTATGGCAGACATTTGTATATAAAGGGGTTTATATTATTTCACTTATGAAGTTTAGGATGGTACTACGAGAAACTCTTATTTAAATGAGCCTTTTCCTACCGTGTCCAAACTAACAAATCTATTCAAAACAGAAAGAAACTAATCAAAAGTTGTTTCATTTCCTTTGATAGTAAATATGAGGCACATGAAGCTTTTTAGACCAAAATTGATTAAACATGAAAAAACAACAAATAGCACAAATGTCAAAAAAATACTAATGATGAAAAGTATAACAACTGTAATGTGGCAGTAAGTGGCATCTTTGGAAAGTTATATGAGGGAATAAGACATGATTTCTATGCAGCGAAGTCATCATGACCTGGTCGGTGCTGCACTGAGTCTTCATTAAACTTCACCTCACAAAACAGCAGTGAGAGTCACACGGGGACAGATGTTACAGATGTTAGTGGCAGTGATTATGTAATCTGATTTTTTTCATATAAGCTAAACTTCTTATAGCTATTCCACTTTCCACACGCACGGTGGATCAGGATCTCTCACAACACAGTGTTATGGCATAAATAAAAATATAAAGAACGAGCAGAGACATTTTTAGACTCTTAAGTGGAAATATCAGGAAATCGCAACAACAAAAAGTCAGATCTAGAAGTTACAAAGTATACTTCATGTTCTGGTTATTGATGACAACTTTAAGTATCTACTTCTCAAAGCTCAGATTTTGTTTTTCTGTGTTCTGATTTACTGGAAATGATTTCACAATGACTGGCGCTGCAGGCTCTCCGGGGCTCTGCGGGGTCACTTGCTTAAATAGATTAGCGCTTCTGACTCCAAAGAGCTGAGAAACAAAGTCGGAACAGAACGTTTCTGTATTAAAACTCCGGTTTGTGACCTCAGCTTCAAAATGTGCATTTTTACTCTGGAGAAAAAAAATCTTGCTCGTGTTGCCAAACGTCAACAGGAATTTTCCAAAGATGCTCTTTTGCAACAGAGGATTTTCTTTTTTACTCCACAATCTCTTCAATTTCTTAACAGACCACATGTGTTTCAAACAAAGAGACCAAGACAGATCTCAGCACCTTTCCTCTGTCTTCAGCTGGTCGTCACTTCAGGGTGACTCATGTTAATCCTCCCTCCTTGTCTGTAGACAGCAGTGACATAGCAGTCAGATTTAAACAAATTTACATCCTTGTGAACAGAGAGGCTGCCAGCAGCTCCGTGTTACAATGTCAGGAGGAGACGGTCATCGATTTACATAAAGTAAAGTTGCAAAGCGAAACTCTCCTCAGATTATCCAGAGGTCCACATTTAAAATGATTTTTTTTTGTATCTGTGTGCACTTAACAGCAGTGCATACTTTCCACATGCTGAAGCTTCGGTGTTATTGACTGCTGCTCAATTTTTGGCTCAATCTGCTCATCTGTGGGAGCTCTTGCTCATCACTTTCTCACATTTTATGTCGGCCATGAAAATAATTGATTCCCTGAAGACAAGGGAGCCAGTGAGCAGCGGGGACTGTCCACTTTAACATTAAAGCCGAGCGGCAACTTGATAAAGTGTCAAGTGGCAGCGGGGCTGCTTTGAAACTCAACTTTTAAAAAGTGGGATGCTCGAGGCTTCAAACCTGGCTAGTCGAATGTAAAACTAATTGTCATGCTAGCAATGTCTTTATGGGCAAGTTTAACCCTTCTCAGCAGCCATGTTGCCCCCCCCCCGGGCGGTTATTTCAGGATGATAAGAGCAGGAGTCTATCTGAAAAAATGGGAAAAGCCAGATCTTACAATGGACATAAAACTGAATGACTAAACTCACCAGTCCAACCTGATAAAAACACTTTATGGTTCTTGGTGCCTTTAGCCCAAAATAAAGATAAAAGCACCGTTTTGATAGCTTAAACTTCCAGGTTTAACTTGCACAAGGTTTCATGACACTGACTTCTGAGCCAAAGTGCCAAAAAAATTTGGCTAAAATGTGTTTTCTGGTTCGTCTGTGAGAGAAAATCGGGTTACGTGTCGCGCAGCTGTCTTCTTTGGTGTTGCAGACTTTCCTATTCAAAGTGCTACAAGTGATCCGGCTCCTCACTCATAAGGTCTCTGATGCTAATCCGGCTCGTTGAAGTACCATGTTTACTGTAATGATGAACAGATGAAGGGCACCCGAGCACCTCCTCTCCTGTATCTCACCTAAACTCGCTGCAAACCACATGAAGCTGAAGTACTGCCTCACATCTCAGCGTGTGCTCTGCGTGGGCGGCTTCCTACACTGAGAAGATATGAAATTCGGCTTTGTCAAAATTGAAAATTATAATACATTTGATACGTCTGCCTTTGCCTTTAGCGCATTCTGTACAATTGATGTGAAACACTCGGAAAGGTGTGTGGGCAGCACATGTCTTCTTCTGGTGTTACAATAATTTGTTATGAAAATGAGGAGGCACCATTAACATGGCTCCCATGTTTAGTGTTCGCCTCAGTAAACAAAAGGGAAAGTGCTGTGTTTCCACTAATTGTTTAGAACAACCTGCAGCATTTATTAGCCTTAATTACAGGAGATTTTTTTTTTTCAGTTTGCATTTTTCAAAACTCTCCCATTCGGTTCATTACTAATAATTAAAGCACCTTGCTATAATACATGTATTTCACTCGCCGTTTATCAGTGATTAAAAAGCAGTTCCCTTCCCTCCTTTTTTCCGTTTTTAATTTCCTTGCTCACACATCGTGCTATTCCTGTACCTGAACCCCCCCTCCAGCGCAGTATACAGTCAATAACACCGGCTTCTATGAATATGAATTTCCCTTCTGCTATGATCCTTTTATTGTGACTCCATCTTGGCTACTAAAAATATTCTCCTCATGATTAAGGTGGAGATGTGACACTGTGGCTTTCATTACT
>JAPZDY010000017.1:9230944-9241830 GCA_029783645.1 Ctenochaetus hawaiiensis
TCATTACTACTTATAAAAAAAAAAAAAAACAGGCTCTATTTCAGCACACAGTGGAGGAAATTTTACTGTTTGATTATTTACCTATTCGGTCAGGAGGAGCAGCATATTAAAACTCCTGACTCTGATCAGGCAGGAGCAACAGGCGAGTGCATCACAATGGATTGGTGCAGAGGAAAAAAAGGGCAATGAGCCCTCCATAAATAACATCTATAAATTCTGGGCAAGGACAGCCTCATAATAAAATGTAAGTGATAGAGGTTTGATCAGAGGTAGAGGTTGAAAAAGTTTTCTGGCAAGGCCTTGCTGTCGAAAACGGGCAGAGAAGCCCCCCCCAGGGGAAATTAGATTTGTTTTTTGGAGCATCATTGTTCCCAGCGGACTAAAGATAGACTACACTGTATAGATATGCACTCTAAAAAGCACCAGATTATCAGCTCCATTTACTGAGGCACTGTTTGCACAAGCTATCTGTCAGGGATTCGAATGGACAATCCTCCATTTACACAGAGAGGTAAATCAAAACTTGCAGAAGAGCTGTTATAGATTTACAAAAGAACAACATTATGTTCTGTACTGCTCCAGATCACAGGATTTTTCTGGATCATTCTTGGTTATTGGCTTTTTAGAGCCACCGGTGCATGTTAGCTGTCTCGTGCAGCTTTTAATGCTGCTGAACTTCTCTTTCCTGTGACAAAAAGTCCCCAAAGAGCCATGTGGATATTTTTACAATCAACTGAAGTAGGTCTTAGATTCCAGTTTAGCACTTTCAAAAATCATTTTCTCTTCAGCATAAGTGTAATTAGAATGCACATTAAGTTTGCATATTTTACATATATGCTAACAAAGCTATAACATGCTATTATCTTCCTTTTAAGTTGAACATAACCAAAAAAACTACAGTAAATGTCACCGTCTTGTGGACTTGGTCTCATCACAGGTCTGAGCTCTGGTTGCATTAAAAACCTCCTTGCATGACTTGGACAAGAGTCACAGGTGTGGACTTCACACATCATCAGGCCATCAGGGAACATCATCTTCCCATGTAGCAGTGCCAGCATTGTGCATGCACAGCCGAAGCCCCGAGGAGCTCTGAGCATTGTTAAAAAACTGACTTCTGCAAAAAAAAACTTAACCGTTTGGAGAGAATGAGGAAATATTTTTGAGCAAATTGCCACTGTGGCTTGTTAGCTGCTCCATATTATTCAGAGTTAGCAGCTGTGGTGCGGATGTAATGCAGAGTAACTAATGTCTGGTTGTGTTTTTGGAAAAAAAAAAAAAAAAGGTTAGGGCATTTTCAAGCTGAGAGAGACATAAATGTGTAAACTGGATGGGAACAACAGCTCAAATGGAGCGCTAACAAAACAGATTTTTGCTAAATCAGAATTGGATATCAAAACCTGTCACGCACCCTGTGAGTTCTGTCATTCTGCTGCAGATAATTACGATGCTTTTTATTCTGCTCACTGTTCTCTGCCCGACCGTTATTAATCCATTTTAGAGAGAGAGAGGACATTATGACAGATGGGACACTTCTCGTGCTCGTGTCCTCCCACTTTGATTGCAGCGACCCATCCATACCGCCCAGGGGGCCATATGTGCTGTAGTCCTCCTTGAAGGAGTGCAGGGAAGGGGCATGGAGGCGTTCCAGCTCGCAGTAGCCTCGTTTCAAACACAACACCAAACACAGCCTTTGTTGCAATTCATTCACAATTAACCCACCACTTTTTTTTTTTTTTTTTTAACACCATTTGCTCTAAAATAAGCAGTTTCCTGTTTCAGATTCAGATTTGGTCGGGGACGCTGAATCGATCATGCCATTTCGTGTTGTGTCCAAATCAAACAGACTGAATGATTTTCACATTCTATTGCAATAAGAGATGGTTTACCTCACAGGTTATTGTTCCCCAGTAAACAAACAGCAGTTTGGATTTTTGTATTGCAGTGAATCAAAATGGATTAACCTCAGTCCTGACAGGCACCGCAGGGCTCTGCTGAGAAAAAGTGTCCACTGGCAAGAAGCCAGGGCCACTCCGTCATGTCAGAAAGAGCTTTTATGGACCATTTCCAGCATCATGTGCCATTTCTATTGACCTCAGTGGTCACCTCCACTCATCAGTGCTACCCCGGAGTGCTGCTATTGAAAGGCTGGTCGCCCAGGTTGGCTGTTAACTCTAATGTACAATATCTTTCGGCTGAAGTGGAAAGAGCAGAGGCGGGAGATGGAACAGGTGAATTTGCATCAATCTTCTGCGTCTGAGTCTCTGCAGGAGGCCTGAGTGTCTCTGCATGCTGCAGCCTTTGTATCCTGTCAGACGCGCAGACGGACTGAAGGGAAGTGAGGAGGTCAAAGGCCTGACAGAGTGTGACGCAAATAAAAAAATGCACTTCTGTCCACTTACTGAAAGAAATCAGACTGAAAAGTACATTCCACTTATTCTTTTTGGTTATTATTGTTAAATGCTTTCCTCTGGCTGCGGCCTCCAGCGTATAAAGGATCATATTTCATTCCAGAGAAGCTGGAAGTGAATGCTTCAGCAGGGAAACACTGCACCCAACGCTGATTTAAATTAGAACACCCAAACACAAAAGCCATTACAAAACCAGACTAACATAAATGACCCTCTGTGGCTTTTCAGTCTTACTTCATCAGGACTGATATGAACAAACTGACCCAGTCAGCTGGGTCCACTGTGTTAGATGCTGTTCCAATTGCCTCCAATCTAGATCCCTTTGTAGAGCATGTAGCGCCTCTGGCATTTGGAATAAATCCACTATTCAGAATAAATTAAATAACATGCTTTAACAATACCAAAACACAGCAAACTATATCCTGTTATTGTGACTTTTTAAATGCAAAGCGATCAAAGCAGATTTGTGAAGGATGAGATATAAAATCCTTGGGTTGATAATAAATTACGGAGTGATGGGGACACAGTGAGAGAAGGTATTGGTCGCATTTTTCTGGTCCAGAAGGTGACAGTTATGTAAATGTGGCATCCTAATCTGTCAGCAGCGCTCCTTCAGGATTGATATTTTGACAGCATGACAGACTTGAGCTTTCTATTTTTGGGAGACGGCTTCAACTGTCAGAAACACTGAGTGAAGTGTCTCGCATCAGGAGAGAGATTATGTTTTTGGGCATCTTCTTATTTACAGTCTGAGGTTTTGATAGACCAAATGAAATGGCTTTCATCCACCGGTTTAGAGCTGCAACCAAGGATTATACACATTATCTGTTTTATTTATGCTTAATGTGATTATTTGTTTGATTTAATTAAGTATTGTAAAAAATTAGAGCGAAGTTGTAAAAAAATAAATCACCAACGCCTAAACACCAGAGTTATATCCTCAAATTTGTTGTCTGATTCAAAGTCCACAACTTCAAAATAGTCAGTTCACAATCATGATAATGCTATAAAAAAGAGAAAAATGCAAAACCTCACACTTTTAAAGCTTCAAAAACTAACTTAAATGGTCCACTGACAATCACCGTTGAGTTTTCTTTTAATTAAATGCCTTATTGTTTGATTTCCTATTGGTTATAAAAATATAAGATTAGTATTCACCTACTGACGGGTGTAAATAGCTGAATAGTTGACATGAGACGTTTTTCACAGCGTGGAAACAGGCGCTCCAGTAAATAGATGTTTTTACTTTAGATATTTTGAATGTATTTTCTTCAGTATATTACTTAAAGGAAGGTGTGCATAAAAGCACTGTTTTACTATCAGCATGAGAGAAAATCTCTTAACTGTGTGCCATTATTTCTAGCAGGGTGGTAATTTCCAGCCAGTTATGTTCAGCTTTTTCTTTTCATTCCCTTATTCTTCAAAAATAACATGACAGCTAATACAAATGGCCTCATTTCCAGGTGCACAACACCCTCTGCAAGTTTAATAATTAATGCAATGGTTTTGACAAACTACCCTCTCAATGAACCTCTGGCAGAGGTGGGTTTAGCACAAAATGGCTTTGAATAATTTCAGCGAAACGATTCTGCAAAATGGATATGATCACGCACACTTACTCAGACATTAGTTAATATTTTTAGTTTGGAGGGATTTGACACCAAACTTGTTGGACATTTTGTCGTCACCTCTCTATTCACTGTATATTTCCAGCAAACATTGCTGCAGCTGACTTTGTGCCACTGGAGGCGGCAGGCGTCTGACCCAATGATGGCCCTTATTCTCCTGAGCAGATGCACTGAGTGCAATTACTGCTCACACAATTACAACTCCTCGCAGTGCACAGCGGGCCGTTAGATCCAGACTCTGTCTGACATGTCACTCAGAACAAATCTCCTGACTTCTGCTCGAGTGAAGGAATCCACCTGGGAGGTATTTCAAACTGTCATATAGGAAAATAATGTATGGGAACCCACCAAAGGTGACATGGAGGTGCAGGTTTTATGGTGAAGCTTACCGGCTATTCACAAGTAGAGGTTCAACTAGTTTTTTCTCAAAACCTGCAACTTTAGAGCCGAGGGCTGTGTCATGTGAATGTTGGATTATAATCTCTGTAACATATTCTGATGCCTCTTGTCCTCAAATAATGAAATAGTTCCTGTACATTTATGTGCAAGCTTGTCAGAAGTTAGCAAGGTTAGCATCAGCACTATATCGCCTCGTGTAAACAAAGGAGAAAACAGCACACACTTTGATTTAAACATAGCTGCACATTCTGTCATCACATGCAAAAAAAACATTATCCAGCCTACATGAGAACACTGCAAAACAGAGTTTCTGAGTGTTTTTACCTTGGAAATTTCCAAAAGATCCACTTTCAGTGACCTCAAACTGCTTTTGTGTTTGGATTAAAGGACAAAGTGCATAAAAAGAAAGTAAATTTTGATAAAAACTCATGCACATATTAATAATTCAATGTTTGAGAGCTCTGTACATCATATTGTATTTATACATTATTATTTTTACACATGCTATTATAATTTACAACATTATTTAAGGATGCTATAAAAAAATAAATGCTATCAGTTGAATTTCATCAGCAGCAGTCTGTCCACTAAATAAAGTTGACAATAAACAGAAAATCCTCCTCTCATTGACTTTTGAGAGATTCGTGTCTATTCTGGGTTTTTATGTTGCGGCTCTCAGGTGGAAAACACTCCAGAGGAATGAGGGGTTCCTCCTCACGTAATTAATCAAACCAGAAATGTATCCAAAGAAGCCACTGGCACAGAATGTACTTTTTTGCCCCTCAACGACACTCCGCTGACCAATTTCCCATCACTTGCTCTGACTCACCCCATTTTGAAGAGGCAGCACAATGACTTTATTACCGCAGCACAGGCAGACGGGGACTCATAAAGCTGACGGGTGTGATAACTCGCTCCCTACCTTGTCATGGTTGGAGAGGAGGATAGAACAAAGGTGTGATGGAGAAG
Source organism: Ctenochaetus hawaiiensis (assembly GCA_029783645.1). Classification (NCBI taxonomy): domain Eukaryota; kingdom Metazoa; phylum Chordata; class Actinopteri; order Acanthuriformes; family Acanthuridae; genus Ctenochaetus; species Ctenochaetus hawaiiensis. Next base: position 9,236,349 of record JAPZDY010000017.1, read on the forward strand.
GGCATCAAGCCGTCGTCCCGCAGCGTGCTGGATGGGTTTTCCCGGTGACACCCTGTCGATCTGGATTTAAGGACTGAAGGGGAAGACCTGGACAGTGATGGCTGATGGAGTGCCGGAGATGCACACAGGACTGACGCACCTTTGTGTTTATGTCTTGCTGCGAACATCTAAAGGCAGTTTGTTCTTTTGACTGAGACTCTTTCAAGGGTTCAGGGTGAGAAGGGCACTGGTGCTTTTTTGGTTTCTTTTAAACCTTTTTTATTCTTTTACAGACAGAAAAGTAAAGTCCAGTCATTTTTTTTTTTTAAAAAAAACGTGAGTGCAGGACCAGTAAGTGCATAATATTTAAGTGCACTTCCTTTATATATATATATATATATATATATAAGTGTTTTGCTAAGAGTTCAAACAACATAATTAGGCCTGATACCACTGAGGGGGTAGCCATACTGCAGGTTAAATATTATTATTATATATTATCATGCATGATATATGAATGTTAAAAATATTTTAGAAATTGTCATAACATGAAGATATCTTACATACAGGGGCATTTGTGGCTATGAAAGTGCATATGAGGCTTTTTTATGTGTATAAAATTCAGCAAGCAAGATTTATTAATCATGCATTTACACAGTTACATTAATGTGACGACTACAGTGTGTTTTCTTGTTAGTCTTTACACAGTTCTGGTCTTGAATCTACAGAGTTTCATATATTTGGCCCCAGGGGGAAGCACAGTGGCTGTAACCAATAAAACTTAGTTTTTCTCCAGCGCTCAGACTATTGATTGTGATCCTGAATATTTTTTTCCGTTCAGATAAATATTAATAAACCCGTGCGACGTGTGGTTTTGGTAAAAGCGCCGACTTACAGGTCACAGTGTTTTGAATAGCTGAGCAGTTTAAGAGGTCATCGCTGGTGGGAGGCTATCATCTCCTATTCACGGCTCTGCGAGTTTGCTCGGGGGTATTGTCGACCTCTGCGCTGACACAAACTTATTGCTGGTGTAAATCACACCGCAGCCACACACACTTCTCCTGCCCTCTCGCCATGAATATTTAAACAAGTGTACATACATAGCACACTGCTCTCCACTGTCTACAGTGCAGCCTGAAGTCATGTTTGAGTTGTGCCTTCGTCTCAGGAAGTGCAACTTTGGACATCTTCTGCTCATCCAGACACAAACTACATAATCTGATGACATATTACATGATAAAATATCCTAAACCTTTTTTTTTATGCACTTAATGTCCTATTCTCCACGAGGTTACCGGGGACACGGGGGTGACTGGGTGTATCCACGCTAATGCATCTCTGCTCACAGACAGATGACACACCTCCAGACCTATCTGTTCATTTACCTCCACAATCAAGATTCACGGCTCTATTTTCCACTGCCCTGTTTGCCAGAGGTGCTCTGTTTCCTTCAGTGTTAAATGAATTAAATGGGCCGGACGCCAAAAGCGCTGCTCATTCCACATACCAGATACAGCAGCATGTTTGCATCTCGGCTGCGTACGGACAGAAATTTGGACTGCGTGCACTCGTTGCCTGCAGCTGATTCAAAGTGATGGATTTTGGTTTTCGGAGCTCTGCACCGCTGACCTCTATTTTTACAGGTCAAGCTGTGTTAATGTCATGATGATGAGAAAAAAAATATTAACACTGGCTTTAAGTTATAATTACCAGACGCATTACTTTTAAATGCCAGTGCAGATTCCACACAAAGTTGCTAAAGAATGTCATCGTGATGAGCATAGTCGCTCTGCTAAATGAGCTGCGATGAGCCTCGTGCCGGAGAAACGGCGAGCAGCACACAGCCCAGGACTCGGCTTTGCATGACTGGCTCCGTCAAAGGCAGCATACGGAGGCCCGGTGCTGGCCAGGTGGCTCTTACATCTGGCCCATTAGCTCTCAACCACTGCAATGACTCTCCACACCACCGAGAGCCTGTTGAAATAATATCATCAGGACCTGCGCTGAAGGCCGCTTTGCCCATTGCCTGCTCAGAATAGCGAGACGCAGAAACACTGTGAATCTGACCTGTCAGCTCTGAGGCCGGGTCTGTTCCTGAATGATCTATCTCACAAAACAGTGAGGACACTGCAGGTGTCAGATCACTGCAGTGTGGATTTCATCCAACAAATGCAGTTTAATGTTATTACAAGTTTAATAACCTTCAAGTTGTGGTTTATTGGTCGGACAAAATAAACAATTCTAACATAAAGACCTTTAATGGATTCGAAGACCTTCAAGCAAACTAAACCTAAACCTCTGGCCAGCTCATTGTGGATACTAAATAATGATCCTTTGCAATGCATCCTTCTAATGAAATATCATTATGGCAAACACTCCTCACTCACTCCAGCACCGAAAAAGTTTTATTATCATTTTAAAGTGCAAACTGTAAAGACTGAACTGCAACAACTTCAGCGCATCTTTCTGAATTTTTAGAAACAACAGCATGAGGTGTTGTGTCTGCTGCGAAAGTTTCGTAGTATTTTTCACTCAGATGCAGCAGCCGAGTTAAATAATAGATGTTTATGTCTGAGACTTCAGCCGAGATAATCCGGTGACGGCTCTGTCTCTTGTGTATTCTGTGTCCCTGTCAGGTCGTGGTAGTTAACGGGAACAAAGTAACCGGGTCTTTGGCCTTTACTTTCCGGTCTGCAGTCCCCTGACTTCTCGGGGATGAACCCCCCACCTCCAAAAGCGTGCCTCTTGCCCTGAGCGCTGCACCAAGTGACACAATCTATCCATCAACCGCTGTGCTGCAACATACGAAGCAAAAAAGTGCAGGGATGGCAAATTTTTCATGCATATGATATTCAGGCTAGCGCACACCCGCCTACGTTAACCCAGGAGAACTGAGAGACAGGGAGGGGGGGCTTTGAAGATGGATTACCAGATCACGTCATGAGAAAAGAGGTTGCAATGAGCGAGCGGCAATTTCAGGAGAGTGAGCGGAGTGTGTGGAGAGAGAATACAGATGCTTTGGTGCGAAGAGTTTATTTTCATGTCAACAGACGGACGCTGTGTATGAGTGGCTTCAAATACTGTGGAGTCCGAACTGAAAGCAGCACTTATCTCTCAAAAATATGAATAAAAACTAAACCCTTTGGCCTTCAATTTGAAACTATAGAATGACTGACAGATTCATAGATAAGCAGTGATAGCACATGCATTTGTGTTTTCCCCTTTTTAGTTTTGGCCATTTTTTCCTTCACTTGATTATGTTTGCAATGTTAAAATCTTCTGTTTTATTATTATCGTTCTATTGAGCAAAAGAATTTAATGCATAATTCAGGGTTGAACAGGCTGCCCAATTTATTTAAAGAAAAGGGAGACACAAGCCAAAGGTAAAGAAAATGACAGTCTGCAGGTTGTTTTTTTTAATTCATGACCAGTTCAGCAGTGATGAAGGAGGCAGACAAGAAGTATTGCTCCTTTTTTTGTTTTTGTGCTGACCGCTGGTCTGAAAAAAAGGAACAAAAAATCCCAAAAAACAAATGTTTTTAAACGTATTTTTTGTCCTTAAATGACAAGAGCTTGCTGATGAAGTTGCTCCTAAATAAAGGAGGATCAGCATAATGAATGCCTGGATCTCTCTCTGGCCAAAAACTGCATTACAGTACTCCTAATGGTTTGTCTCGTTGGAATCTAACTATGTGTGGACGTGATCCCGGCAGCAGCGGACTAAACCCCCAGAGATGGATCGTGGGAGGGAATTGAGAAGTCCAAGGGTGAGGAAATAAAAGAGGAGCCCAGGCCCAGCAGATACATGACTCCATTTACAAACCAGGGGCAGGAGCAGCCATTATCATAAGCTCTCGAAAATGACGATTTATCACATCTAAGGTTAGCAGCTTCTAGAGGTGGTGGGAGGAGAAAGAATCGATTTTCAGATGCATCTCAATGGGGATGTGGAAGATTTGGTATTAATTCACAAATGTCCAGGATCAGTTTTCTAAAAGTAAGTTAAAAACATGATGTTGATGGAATAAAACCAGGGAAACAACTTTGCAGCACAAGTCGAGCAGCAATAAACTGCAGCAAATCAGACGAGCTGACAAACACAGAATGTTATAAATCCACTTAAATGTTAAAGTTGTAAAGCTCAGTCTGTCTCACCTCAAAAATCCTGCACTTGCTCAGTTTCTGGTACAGTTTTGGCTTTCACCTGAGCTAACAGTGCAGCAGAGAGGCCGATGGAGAAATGCAAAGTCAGTAACACAGCGGCAGGAGACTGTAAGATGCTCTCAAATTAATGAAATCATTAATGCATCGAAAGGCATCTAGAATTATTTTGCAGTCCATCTTTTCATTTTATCTGTTTTTTTTTCATCTCATGGGCAGAATGTGGAAGAATTTATGAAAATGGGTTAACAGGACTGTGATTACATAATCCTAAAATCCAACTGGAGCTGCAATTTCATGTCCTTTGAAAACTGCATAAATAAACAACATAAATAATTGAGTAAGTAAATACATTAGCTAATACTGATGTGTATGCATGTATAGTGTTATTAGTTGTAGTACAACACAGTTTTAAAACATTCCTTAAAAATAGGCAGAGTTCATATTAGAGGCATGAAAAATGAGGACAGTGCAGCGCTTTGAAAAGAAGTTATTTTGTAAAAAACAAAAGACTTCCTGTGTGACAGGAGGCAGCACATGAAGCATCAGACCATCTGCATCTGTTCCCTGTAAGACGACGTCCTCACTGTACGACTGTACAACAACAGCTTCTCCTCCAGTCATCAGTCTGTCAAGCTTCTAAAGTTGGCATTCAACACCAACACCGCCGTGAACTCTTCTCGGGTGGAGATGAGTCCAACTACAGCTTGTCGTTCTGTAGACAACGGAGAAAGAACCCAGCTCCTCTCACCCCAATCACATTTCACTTCCTGGAGACCATCATCACCATCCAGAACCTCAAACTGAAGCTGAACATCAGCTCCATCACCAAGAAACTCCAGTAGATGACGTACTACCTGCAACAGCTGATGCATTTCAACCTGCCAAAGTCTATAATGGTGCACGTCTACGCCACCATCATTGAGTCCATCCTCACCTCCTCCTTCACCATCTGGTATTCTGCTTCCTCTGCCAAAAGACAAAGGAAGGCTGCAGCGCATCATTCGCTCCGCCGAAAAGGTGATTGGCTGCAATCTGCCATCCCTCCAGGACCTGTTCTCCTCCAGGACCCTGAGGTGTGCAGCCACGATTACGGCCTCACAACCCAGACGCTCCCCTCTGGCAGGAGGCTGTGGTCCATCAGCACCAAAATGGAAAGTTAAATGTTGAAAATTGTTCTGCAGCTGGCCTCCTCACCGAGACCCAGGACCCTCACAGACACTGGCTTTTATAACTTTTCCTACCACAACCACCTGAGATGTTGATGGGTTTTCAAAGTTGCCTCAAGTGGTTCCCAAAAAATGTCATTCATCTATAAAAAAAAGGAGTTCAAGTTATTGCT
>JAPZDY010000017.1:9244413-9254901 GCA_029783645.1 Ctenochaetus hawaiiensis
ACAACAACAACAATAATAATAATAATAATAATAATAATAATAATAATAATAATAATAATAATAATAATAATAATAATCCCATCCCACTGCAGCCCTAACTAGGATATCTCAGACCACCTGTGTGGGTGTGCAGGACCCTTAAAATTAATCTAGACCCTGTTGTTTTTTTCGGTGCCTCATTAAAAAGCAGAGCATATATCATTACACCTGCGTAGCAAACTGTATTTCACCCCGTTTAACTATTTTTGGAGAAGCACATATTAACGAGCGGTTTGGACAAGCTGTTAAATGTAACATGTGCACCTCAAAAACTTAATGTAACACTGAATATATGTGCTGCTGACAGCTATATTTTGCTGCCATATCCGTATTAAGAATGAGAAAACTTACCTGCCTCTGAGCAGTCGGCATGATACAGTATATTTTATTTATTTAATTCACAGCATTCAAATCTCGTTTTTTTTTTCTTGAAACTAGAAAAAAGAATAAACAACCAAAAATAGCTGAAGTAAGGTGTTTTTGGCGTAAAAAATATAACTTTGCAGCAGTCTTGTCGCCTTCCGTCAACACTAATTAGCTGCATGACTGTTAATCAGTCGCACCTGGTCAACAGAGGGCGCACGTGCGGCGACCCACCATACACAGAGCCTAATTCTGAAGCGGGACGCTTAAATTAAACAGTAAAGTAAATTAATGTAGCTCGTTCTTATTAAATGAGAAGCTTCTAGCCGTTCTGTCAAACTTAATATGGAGCCATTAAAGCCAATTTTAACCTCGAAATATTGAACCATAATACAATAATAAATAATACCAACTCAACTCCTCCCGTCCAGCAGATGGCGACAGCGCGGCAAAAAAGGTGCGATTTAGGCTAAATTGGAGGCAGTTCCTACCTTTTATTTATGTCATTATATTTTGAAATTGGGAACAAACATTCAGCACACACGCAGAATGTATTTTAGAGTAAACTTAGTCCAAGTTTTCTTGTTTCATGAGGATCTTTCTGTCTGGTGAGAAAAGAGGCAAATTAAGTTGCAAAGCGCGTAGAAGGAGTGTGTTTGCTTATCTGATCCAGTTGCAAAGAAAGTTTAAGTCGTCCCCTTTTGGATTCAAAGCTTATTGCAAAAAAAACAACATGAATATGGTCGATAAAACTTTGGTACATAAAATTTCTGCTTGGACCCTGAATTCACTGGATGTAGATTCAAGAGATCATGTGAATATTCTGAAATGATGCAACTCAAAAATTCTATTTCACAAGAGAACTGAAATGTCATGCAGTTTCCTGTGATCTGCTGTCAGAGTCAGACAACCCCCCCACCAAAAAACAGCAGCTTGAAGCTTGTAAATCTCACTCCCAACAGAACATATCCAATCAAGTTTGCTCTGTCTGTTTGTTTCTCCGTTGTTTTGCCAACGGAGTCATGGTGATTAAGTCGACCGCCCTTCAGCTGGAGGATGCTGCGCTCGAGTCCCCGTGTCGGCGAGCATCTGTCCGGTTTGCACCCCACCACTGCCCTCTCCAGGGATTTTCTGTTCACTTTGCCACCTGGGGAGGATTTCCATCATGGTGTCACAAACTCTCTGTGGTTTTAAAGCATTTCTGTGCACAGTGTACATGAGGAAATTAATCTTTGGCTGCATTTCTTTTTGCTTTTTCTCCACTTACAGCTCACCCAGTTTGTAGCAGCCATTTTTAGGTTTGTTTTGCCCCTTGTTAGAGGGACCATGTCAGAGAGAGACAGAGAATTTCAAAAGGAATCATCCACGTAACACGTTTTCTTATTGAAAAATCATGAATCTCTACAGTAAAATTGTCCCCACCTGAGACAGCTTTGCCCACATAAGTAGAGGCATTCTTCTAATGTTGAAATCATTAAAAAGGGATGAAAAATCAGGCTGATCTGACGAGGAGAAGAGTGATGGTGGCTTGTTAATTCATAATCACACTGAATTAATGATTGAGTGAGACTGAGAGGCACGGGGCATATGGAAAAGAGAGGGCTGCAGATGCTCCCAAGCGCCCGCGGGGGCTTCTAGGAATGAGAGCAACTCGGTGCCTTGTCACACACAAACACGCCTGTATGCATGCCCATAAGCATAAACACACACACACACACACATAGAGAGACTATCCCGACATGAAAACATCTCTGATAGGAAATGGTTTCAGTTTTATTCAGCATTCAGACCACATCAGACAATATTTTTTTTCTTGGTTTAAATCTTAGTGGTTTGGATGCTGACAGCCCCGGGGGACTTAAATAATGAAAAAGAGATTACTCCTCCCTAGACAGTAAATTGCAGAGGGGGGAATGCTTGAAATAAGATCCTTCCATTTTCTCTCCCTTCCTCACCTTTCCTTCCCTTTCACACCTTTCCTTCGCTTTGTCCCCGACTTTGCCGAACACTGCAATTAATTACAACAAAAATCCTTAAATAGATTTTTTGCTAATTTACCTCAAGTGCCTCCTTGAGCGGCTCAGGCTTTTCTGTCCATATCTTTAAACTGGATCGCAGCATTGGTAAACGCGCGTCCCAAGTATAGGCCTCAAATTGAAATGAAAACCGCCTCCTCCAGAGAAATCCCCCCCCTCCCGGATGCCTCCAGCGAAAGCACAGGGTTTCTTTTTCTTTGACCGAAAGGATTATCTGGACAAGCCACAAAGAAAAATCTCTGTGGATTCATTTTCTTGGTCTGAGAATATTGCGCATCCAATCTTGTGACATACAATATAGCCAAGGGATGCTGGAATAAGTGTCCAGACTGCGGCACTGTAAACAGAATCTAACTGTCTGCTATCAATATGTACAGCTGGCATTAAAAAAAAGGAGGAGGCATCCCTTTATTCTGTGACAATAAAAGCTGGGAATGGATGCCTCGCTAGTATTTTTTTGCAAAAAAAAGGGAAATATGCAATCCTAAGAAATGATAAGCATTCTTTTTTATTAAAGTATTCAGGTTTATAGAATCGGGTATAGACTGAGATTTGTGAATGACTTGCTATTTCTGCTTCTTTAGTTTCAGTTTGTTCTCCTGTGTCAAAGAAGTGTCATATCAGTGAATCAGCTCGTCTCAGAAAAGTTCAGAAATCAGGTATCTTTGAAAAAGTGCATGACTGGAATGACAGCTTCTGTGTTTGACAGACATTTATTGTGCAAGTTGTAACTTCTGACATAAAAGGAGTGATTGATAAGTTCACGGCCGAGGGTAGAGGGGTCTGATTTTGGGGAAAAAACTGGCACATAGTGATCCTTTTTTGTAAAAGTCGGCCTCTTGGACTTTGAGAAAGTGCTCAACAGCAGCAATAATATCATCATTACTGCCAAACTGTGACCACTGAACTTCCTCTTAAGGATTGAGGATGTAAACAAGTTCAAATCCACATGCCTGGATGACTGCACCAACATGTTTCTCCACCAAAATACCACAAAAGTTATGAATTTCAAGATGACCTTTAACCCCCTGCATACAGATCTTCCTAAATATTACACAGGGGACCTCTAACGTGGGATTTGATGCCCATGCAAGTCTTGAAACTACCTTAACTGCAACCCTTAATGTCCAAAATGAGCTACCTTAGCTTTGCAATTAACAGTTTCTGCAGAAATAAGTGAATGTTATGTACTTAAGAGCACAGTTTTAACCACAGACAGTAATTACATGCTAACACAACAACACAAAGCTCTCATTCATTTTAGAAGAGACTAACATAACTGATTAGGTCCATACTGTTGCTTCTTACTGACACAATATGGAGTTTTCTGTTTTTCAAAGCACGATCACAGTGACTCACTTCTGAACCAACACCTCAGAAATTAGCCTCAACCTACGACTCAAACAAACCGCGGGTTCGTGGGAAGAAAATGTAGCTTGAACTGATTAGGAAGAGGAACTGAATAGAAGCACAGAGGGCGCAGATTTGTGAATGAGGCAATCTTGCTGATTGAACTCAGGCTAAGCTTCATTTAGCTGCTATTGAGACAGAATAATAGAGACTCAACAGTGTGAATTCATGCTTGAACACGTAGTTTGAGCCCACGGGGTATTAAGGGCTAATTCAGTTTTAGTGACACATGCTTTTTATCACTTATAAACCCAAATTCCTTTTGGCTTGACCGGCAACGAAAACTGTTTAGGAGGCACAGCAGACGTAAAATGAATGTGACCGATTATTAGAGTCAAGATGTGACTCAGCAAACAGCTCCATGACTGTGCAGAAACAGTGCTCACAGTGTCGCCGTGCATGCAGAGAGAAACTCTGTTATGCAAACCTTTTTGTCTTGATGAGAAGAAAAGGTTATTAAAGTTCAAATTTTCAATTACGTTTTATCATATTTTAGTCTGAACTTTTATATTTTCTTGTAGTTCAGCTGAGTCATTTCTCAGAGTGGATTCTTCAGTTAAAATATCTATATAAAGCTACAGTCTAACTAATTGTACCTGACATGAAGAAAAACACATCAAACTACTGTTCAATTAAAACTAAATATATAAAAACTAAATCTATAAAACCCAGAAAAATGAAATAAACATAGATTATTTATTCATATATGCAACTAAATATTCATTAATTATTTGTTTATGATCTCTGTGTGTTGACGGCCATAACTTTCATTTTATTGTGCAGCCTTCTGCTGCAAAATGACATAAATGACCCTTTAACTCTATTCCTAAAAAACCCAGAACTGAAATGAATGTATGTAGATTCTGATTGTGTTTTAATATGTGTTGTAACAAAGCAATATGGTTTTAAAATGAGCTTCAATTTTAGGTCCCTATAGAAGTTTTCAGTGCTTAATGAACTCCAGTTCCTTCTATTTATCATTATTTAATATGCTAATGTGAACTACAAAGCTAAATTACAGAGTCCTTGTTAGCATTTCAAACCGTTATATATCAATTACTCAGCAAGGATTCTTCCTGTTTTTTACAACAGAGTTTGTAACTCTGATTTCCAGTGTTTTTTTGTGGATTTTACAGGAGATTTTTAACTCTAAAATATGATGCTTTTACTTCTCTAAGTGTGGATTTAACAGCTGTACTTGAGGGTCACCTGTTTGACTCACCCTGTTGCACTTAGCACAACCAAGAGTTGCTCTTTTCGCTTTCCTCTCCTCCCCCGACCGTCTCGCTCTCCGCTGACTTCACCTTTACCGTCCTGACTGGCAGCAGCTGTGCTGTATTGTGCATTCCCGTCATGTCAGCATAACGGGGAAACAAAAAGCTTCCCATTAACTTGGGAGCATTTTGAAGCATTTTTGATTTGATTAGAAGAAACCACATGCAAATAAACAACGAAGGCTACAGCTAGCACTGTTTTTTTAATTAGCTGAATTACTCTCAGTAGTTTTAACATTGATTTTATGTGGATCTAACTGCCACTTTTGCAGCCATTTTTGAAAGTTTGATGATACCTGCATGGAATATATTACAGGAATAGGAAAGGGGAGGAATAATGTGCATTTCTTTGTTATCTGGCTGCTTGTGATTACGTTAAATACATTATAATGTGATGCAGCAAATGCATTAATACAAGATTATGCATTAATGCATTAATACTCCTACAAGACTTATCATTTTCTAGTTAGCCAAAAAAGAGATAGTAAATATTGTGTTAACTGCATAACTCTGACTTCAACTCACTGCTGTGCTGATTTCAAGATCTCTTTTTTAAAAAAAAAAAAAAAACTTGGAGGGATTTTTTCTTGGCTCGGCCATCCCGACTAAAATAGGTTGGCCCTTCATCTTAATAGAATAAGGTCTCAGATGTTGGCTGAGAATATTAGCTCCTGCCTGTGATGCTCCAGTCTTGCAGGGAATGTCCCCCCACCCTCTCACCTCTCTGTTTGATGATACCTTTCCTCCCATATTGCAATGTATATATTTGCAGGGGTCCCAGATAGTTACATGCACTAAATATTAAAAAGTCGCTGTCTTGATTCGTAAGTTATGAGCCACTCAGTGAAGTTTTGGAGTAAAAACAATGCAAGACATCTTCAGGAAGTGTTTCTTCTAACGTGCAAAATGGTGGATTTGATTAAAATCTCATAGTCACAAGTCTTCGAGGCTATAAACTGTGTGAATCACATGAGGAGAATAACTGAAGGCGAACCTTTTTGTCTCAGCTGACTCTCTTCTTTTTGTGCTTTCATCTGGAATAAAGACAAGATTTGATAAAAAGAAGAAGAGAGGAAATAAAGCACAGTAAAGCCCAGAACTCTTAGTTATTTATTTCCTCAGGTCCATGTGTTATTTATTTGTATTGCACGCCATAAAATAATCATTGCAATTTACTGTATATTGAATTTTTAATGGCACACACACAAAAAAAGTGGCTTTTAATCATTACTATTTTAGCTCTATACAAAGTGACCCCCAATAAATGTTTGTTAAACACTAAAAAAAAAAAAAAGGTTATGGAAAAGAAAACACATAAATATTGACTCGTAATTTCTTTAGGTAGCAGCTTCTGCTGTTTTTCTTTTATTATTTCTCCTCTGTTTTTCTTCTCTTGGGGAGGCAATAACACTTTAAGGTCACTTTATTGGATGTATCAATAATACGTGGCTCTATAATTCACATTATATTACAAACAGACACCCACATTACCGAGCAGCAGTCTCACCAGAGCCAAACCCGTGCAGCTTGGACTTAGACGGAAAAGCCACTTAACCCAAAACAGGCTGTGGGAATAACAGAGAGGACTCAGTCAATCTGGGAGGTATTTGTTTTAGGATTCATTCAATCCCTTTGTATTACTGCAGGGATATGATCACGTTTCTTTGAAGACGCACCATAATACCTATTTTTCAACTTCAACTTCTTGTGTCATACAGATTTATGCTATAAAAACCCATCATCCTATAGCTTTTAACAGCATGATGAAACTGTGAGGACTGTTGAGAGTGTCTGTTAATGGATTATGTATGTAAATTATATCCATTCTAGAGAGAGTTTTTAAATTATTTAAATATCTGCTGTCTTTAGAGGACTTATGTATGCATACATAACATCATCAACAAGTCATCACATTGAATTTATCTTTCAATATCTTGATACTAAGATGATCTGTGAGTGTTTTCTGATCCGATTTCAAATGCACATTACTGACTGAACCGTGCATTATAATGTGCATTTGAAAAGGATTTTCAACAGGGAAACATTGTAATGCCTCTGCTTTTTGACTATAAAATATAAATGATACATAAACATATAAGTGTTTTATAATCTGAGCAGGTTCATCTCTTGGTTTGACCAATAGGTGGCCAATGAATGAGGTCAACTCATGGGTGAATGACCACTTTGTGAGAAGCTGCTCATGGCAGCAGATCATCCATCTGATGTTGTCTCTTAGATTTTATCATTTTAGGTCCTCACTTTCTTAACATATCACAGACTTTTCAATCAGTATCTGCCATTTGTTCACTCTCATGTTTTTATAATCAATAACCACACAGTGTGTTGTTGCTTCCACTACAGCAGCTGCATTGTCTCCATTTCTAAAGCGGCTGATGGATGCCACTCATCCCGGCTCATTATTACAGAAGTGCGCTCTGGCTGTTCCTCCGTGGAAAAAGGTAAATACCAAAATGCACCTGAGTGTTCCTTCAGAGGGGTAAACCACGAGAGGAATGGGACCAAAGCTGCACCTCACTGATTGTTTGGCTTGTTTTCTTGCTGCTATCCCCGCTCGCCTCTGAACACAGATGGAGATTCATCTGTTGCCTGTTCCCTCTTGACTCGTTTTCCTTTTCTATTCCCATCTTATTGCCCCCCAACACACCTCCCTCCCTTCCCTCAAGAGCCTGTCTGCCAGCAGAAGCCCTGTACCTCACCGTGCGCTTATCAGACAGTTTATCCTTTTCCTGTGGGCGCCGTCCTCCATCTGTGGCTGTGACAGCCAATCGCCACGCCGAGGGTCTATTCCAAGCCGTGATTTAGACACCCAACCTTGCCAGCGCTGCTCCATCAACCCCCTCTTTCCCCCTTTTCTCATGTGGATTTTTCACACGCAAGGTGCTCGGCCCTCAGACCCTGACATTCCCTCACACTCGCACGAAGTTTCCTCCCCTCCCTCACATCTACTCACACCTTTACACTCACAGGAAACCATGATATATGAGACAACAGCATCCTGCAGCAGACAGTGGATGTGAACATACTGTATTAGCTCCAAAGTGGGGGAATGATGGGAAGGGACTAATGAATAGGCCCTGTGTTTACATTCCTCAGTGCTTCGGCTCTCTGCCTTAATAGGAGGACTTCAGTCGTATCGCTCGGCACTTGCAAACATCCTCAAGAGGTATCCTCGTTAATATTTTACTCAGTAGAGATAGTAAATAACAAGCGAGGCATTTCCAGAGAACAAGAGCAAACAGAACACAGTGAGAGAGACAGAGAGAGTGGGAGAGAGAGGACGGCCGTCTCCAGGGTGTCAGCCACAATTGCTTTCTCATTTTTAACTTGTCAAGTCGGCTTTATCTGTTTTATCACCAATGGAAGTCCAAACGCACCAACAGGCCGGGCAGCTTGACAGAGCAAATATGGCTATTACAAATTTCGATGGGCCAGCAAAAGGAGATGAAATCAACTCTTTTTTTCCCTCAACTTCAAAGTCAGAAAATACAAGAAACAAAGTGGAAAATAAACACCGGAGAAGTCCTCATCCGAGCTACTACGCAGATTTTCTTAGAAAACCATGCGAGATGGGTGTTTGTTCAGCAAGTCTGAGGAAATAAAAAGGTAGCTCTGCGATTGCACAACCTCAAAAAAAAAAAAAAAAATCCCCCCAAACTGAATTTACAGTGCCAGCTCACTGTGACAAACAAATAGAAATAAATAAATAAAGTTAAAATCGAGTCAAGGTTGGAGCGCGCCTCCCATCCCTGCACAGCAGGTGAGCGGGAGATAAACATTTGTGCAAAGTCGGCCGGGTCTAGTCAAGCGGCTGCTACTCCTGGTTCATTTGCAGTTGCCAGCGATGTGTTAAATGGCCATCTGTGATGGGGTGAGAGCCCCTGTAATGACTTCCTGTCTGGGAAGGAAGACAGGCGTGTAGGGAGGGCTGAAAACACACAATCCGTTTGAAAACATGAAAGGTGCAGTCGGGAGCAGAAAAACAGTGGAAGTTCACGCTTTCTTATGTGATAAATGTTCTGCTCATGTGGCCTCTCTGAAGAAACAGTGGACATTTAGTCTCAAAGTGAATTATAAAACAGAGGATGCTGTTTAAAGTAAGCATTCCTCATGACAGTCCAGTAAATATCTTTATCTGCTGTTAGCATGAAACACAGATGTATTTTAGTATTGTATTTTTAAAGGGAAATGACAAATTTTAGATGTTCTTTTAACTACAAGCAGGACAAATAACAATATAAAGGACACTGTGTCACACATTTTCCTAGCTTGTACATTTACAGTGAAGCTTAATGTGATGTTAAAAGTCTGTAATGCCCTGAAGTTATTCAGTTTTCTTCAAGTACGGTCAGTTTTTGATGACAAAATGCCTCATAATAAATCAAAATATATGGTAAATGCAGCATTTGACTTATTTTTAACACATTTTAATAAAAAAAAACAGCAGGGTGCATTTTTACTAAACTAACCTTGATCAGAATAATATTTCATCCAAGTGTTTGATTCTTGTTAAAACCTACACATCTGCTTTAAATGAGAAGGTGTGATATTGAATACGAAAAAGATATATATAAATATATATGTAACAAGGCCAAATATCTGCAACAACATCAGCAACAAGCCTGGTTGCTCTGGTCCTCGAGGAGATGCTGGTGTGATGGAAGTTTAGTTGTTTTATGTCAGTGGACATCTCCATGTTTACTAAGTTTTTTTTGTGGATTAAATAAAAGTCAGTTTGATTACTTTGTCTGCTTGTTTCCCAGGAGAAGAAAGTGACACAACATCTCAAAGATGCCTGATAAATGTTTGAATGAAGATCCAACTTGTGCCCTGTGGTTTTGTTTAGCAGTGATAAAAAAAAGAGCTCAGAGGTCCTTGACAAAAGATAAAACCGTCCAACTTTTAAAGTTTACCAAAGTAAAAGTACAAACTTCACATTTCACAATTTTCAACCAACTCTAATCTTGTTTTAAATTTCTCATTGAGGGTTACACGATCTTATTTTTAGCTGGTGTTTTAGTTCTTAAGTTTGCTGAAGAAAATTTGCTTGCACAAATGTGTACATGAAAAAAGTCTAATTCAGACAGATAAAATGTTAATATTAAATGTTGTTTCAGTTATGCAGCTTGGCACCTTGTCTTGTTATAAATTAATCATTCCAACAATGTATTGACAAATCTTAAAATTGTTGCTGGCTGATATTTAAACTTCAAACTTCAACTTACATTTAACTATCAACTGTATATTAGTGGCTGGTTTATTCAGTAACAATCAGAGTTGGGGAGTAACGGATTACATGTAACGGCGTTACGTATTTAAAATACAAAATAAGAGTAACTGTATTCCGT